>CM067299.1:93508415-93615493 GCA_034231615.1 Meghimatium bilineatum
ATCATTTGCTTCATTAGAATTTGCTGTTTTGTTTATATGGTCCATTTATGTAATAAAAAGTAGTGGGGATAATACACACCCCTGCTTTACTCCTGTGCTAATCACAAAGTCCTCTGTGTAGCCTGCAGCTGTTCTTATAGTGCAACTGCTGTTGTTGTAGAGACTTCTACAAACGTTAATTAAACGTTGGCATACTCCATAAATTTTTAATGTTTCCCATAGTTTTTCTCTGTTTACTCGGTCAAATGCTTTCTCTTGATCTATGAAGGATATGTATAAATTTTGGTTGTATTCCATTGACTTCTCTGCCAACTGTTTCAGAATAAATATTGCATCAGTACATCCTCTGTTTCTTCTAAAACCCATTTGTGTATTGCTAAGTTGTTGTTCTATTACAGGTCTCAGTCTTTTCTCTACTATTTTTGCATATAGTTTTCCTGCATGGCGTAACAAGGAAATTCCCCTGTACTGGTTACAGTCTCTTTTTCTGCCTTTCCTTTTCCATATTGGCACTATGATAGCTTTTCTCCAGTCTGTTGGTGTCTTCTGTTGCTTCCACGCCTTGTTAAAAATTCGGTGTAGCCAATATAATCCTGTTTTTCCTGCTGCTCTTATAATTTCTAGTGGTATGTTATCTATCCCTGGAGCTTTGTTATTTTTTGCCTTTTTTATGACCTCGGCAATTTCCTCTATGATAATATTTGGCTCTTGTTCATTACAACTCTTTATGGTTTCTTTTGCTGTATTATTCACAGTATTATTCATATTGTGTGTAGAGTATAGCTAATATATATTCAAGAAGAATCAGCAATAAGTGTTAAGCGCATACATATGAAATAAGTATACATATGAAATAAGGATACATGGAAGGATAAGGTAACATCTTTAGCCGTGACCTCGTTGTGTCACTGAGAGCATATACAAATGGGTGATATAATGTGGTTGTCGACAGTAAGACAGTCTTCCTTACTTTAAGCTACAGAAGATTTGAACAATATGTTCCACGACATTTGTTCAATGATTTTTCATGTGTTCATTCGGGGGAATGGGCTATAGCAGGAGCTTTTTTCCACACCCTAGAGTGCATGCTCAAGTTGGTGTATCCAATAGCTGAGTTGACTCCTACTTTGAATGAGATCAGTTGATGGAATATGTCAGCGTTTGTATGTTCTTGAGCATGAACAGTACATCCGTCAGTCGGTTTCCTGCTGGATTATACTTTTGTTGCCACTATATCGTTTCACATACACAACGCTGGCCTCTAGTAGGTGTTGCCTTTCCCAGATTCAATGTTTACTCTTAGCATCATCATATATTAGTGTGATATACCCAAATCGGGACATTGAGATTGGCCACCCTTCCAAGGTTTCTTCATTTTTTTATGACCGAGATAAAATGCACAGATGCTTTATGTCCCTACAGTGCTGTTGTACGTGTTGACAAAGATGTCTGGGAGATATTGCATGTCTCTGTATTATCTACAGTTCCGCATCTATGGACATGAGTCTAAATGATTTGGTCAGAAAGACAGGAAAAGCAGCTGCATTTCTGTTTCTATGGTGCACAAAATAGAGATAATTTTAGAATCTTGGTTATCTACTTAACCTAGATCAGCATGAGAGCAATGCGAAACCTTTTTTTACCTCTAACATGGACGCAAGAGAACATGGTTTCAAGACCGCTTGAATACATCTCTCAAGCACTGCATAATTGACCCATGGTCTTGGAAAATCGTAGTGTCTGTCCGTCCAGCCTAGAATGATCAGATATCTGAGAGTATCTCACGCTGTGAACAGAATAGATCACATCAGCCAACTCAAAAGAGAAGAAAGTAGAGATTAGAATGTTTTCTCTCATCCAAAGACATACTTCATTCCTTTTCAGAGTGCAACATGTGTTTCAAAGCACGGATTAGATTTATCAGCCATTTGAGTACTCAACACGAAGGCCGTGCTCGGCTATGATGAAGAGATGCGGCCGCATTAGGCGGCGCCAATCAAAATACATTGTTAGGGGCAGTAGTTCGAAGAAAAACCATTTAAGAGGGTCCTCCTTTCAAAGACTTGCATCATGCTGAGAAAATCTACAGCTCGGCCCTACGCCACACAATCAAACGTAACGTGACTTATTTTCAATGCCACCCTAAATCTTCGCTTGTGAAAAAAGAACACTATGATCTGGTAAGTTATGGAATTTCCTAGGAGAATTCGAATTAAGACTACATGGTTCAACGTTTTTAAGACAATTTTGAATATCTTGAAGATATCAGTAGCATTACATGAAAATAAACGAACATGTACAGACATATGGTTCTATTTATACAGTATACATACACACATTTTATTTTCAGTAAAATGGATGTCAATTTATTTATTTATGTTTGTCGATTGGAATGGTAGTTTCGAAGTGGAGATCGTAGGCATACAGTAAAAATTCTATTCACTGAAAAGCTCGACTGGTGTATCAGCACAAAATGAAATTTTGTGCATTTATTTTGAAAAAGTGTCGTTTTGTGCATATATCGTGAATATGCCATTTATAATTCCATGGCGGGCTATTGACTTATATCATACTGTTAAAAATGAACCAAAATTAATTTAAGAGATTCAACGTTTTTTAGAGAAAGGCAAAAACACACCAGATAAATGCTACATTGAATTTTTGTGTAATAGTTAATGTGTTTACAAGATACAGTATAAGAAAGATGCAAATCAAGAAAATTATAAGAAAAAGTTCAATATCATATATATATATATATATATATAAATACATATAATATATTTTTCCACAAATCAATAACCATATTTTCCACACAGTAGCCAAAGTAACAGCACAATTTGCGGTTGTCCATAAATAATATAAACTATTTTTTTTGCCAGTTTCTTCGCACCTCCAAGCCCCTTATTAATAACTGTACATAATTAATAATTAGTTAAATAAAACAAAAATTGTTCAATTTGATGTTTACAAATATGACAAATTTGTCCTATTTGAAAATGATATTGAATTCTTTTTTTTAAATTTTACTACTTTTCATTTACCACAAGGTAGGCAGTTTTTTCGTTCTTGTTTAAATTTTAAATAATAAGAATTGTCCATCTCCTTCGCAAAAAAATATGTGAACTTTGTTTATTATCATTCCTCCACCCTCTAAAGTATAAAAAGGATAAATACCTGAAATATAGGAAATAATTAAAAAAAGGTTTTTATACTTCTCTATTATTGTTTACAGTGCATAAGTAAAACTCAAGTACACTAGACCAAGAAATCCCTTATCAAGAAATGAGGAACCTCATCAAATCAATTAGGAAAGTAGGACAAATGCTATACCGAAAAACAAAAAGAACGATGCAGTTTACCGAAAAAAGATGTACAATATAGATGTGTATACATCTTAATCATTTTCAGATAGAAAAAAAACGCCTAAGACGGATGTGTTGCGCCATTGGCGCAAATAAAACGGCAACACAACGCACTTCCATTCTCTGGACTACATTCAACTGGAAATCCTGTAGGATCATTGTCCTGTTACAAGAGGAATCCAGTGGGAGTTTGAGAATGAACGCTGAAAAAGAAAAAGAAGATAGAAAAAAATAACTAAATATTTTGAGTTCTCTGTAAATATGCTATCATCTCCAACAAGAGTTAAAATGTCATATTACCACATTTAGCACCCACAACATCTAACAATCTGACATCATCATCGTTTAGTCATCCAGTGCTTACAACATAACCGTGAGCTATAAATGTCATTAGATCTTTACCTTATGACATTTAACATGCTTTGGCACATTAAGTTTTGGCTGAGAGGAGGTTGGTTATTTATTACATTCAAAATGACATCTTTCGTTCTGTTTCAGTACACTTTCATCTATGTTGAGCTTATGGCAGCTTAAATGGAAGCATGGTGAAGGTTTGCACAGATGTTTTGTACAGAGAAGTAACATTTTATCGCTTTTCAACGACGCAATATTGAAATCCATTTTGTTTATATTCGTTACGGTTTTGTGTTCTTAACTGTTTCTGTTGTCTTGATAAACGTTCCAATTGGACCGACACGTTGACAATTGTATGTGTTCTTTGTTTTATTGTTATTTTCTCTATTTTATTATTTTATATTGATAGTGTTTTAGTAACCTATTTACCTTATTTGCATTTACCAGCAATATTGAAAACTGGAGACCTGTGAGATTTAGGTATTATTGTTCCTGATTTTGTAAGACTTCTTGTAAGTTCGTTAGCTAGTTAATCGTCGGATCATCATCACTGCACACTGGACAAATACATAGATGCTCCGATCTGTCCCTGAGTGTATACACCATAACACATCTGCTGACAGTTTCTGTTATATGTTGATTGACCTTCATTCTTCTGCGCCCCGCAAACTGCTTCCCTCTGGAGACCCCACATTTCAAACCCTGTTCCTTAATTCCAGAGATTGAATAAAAATCATCATCCACGTCAAGTTCACTTCCACTTGCTGTTTCCAGTAGGGAATTAAATTCATCAACCTAACCCATTGCTGCCCTCACCCGGGGGTGTAACAACACCTGACGCCAGCAAATCAGCTATATCATTGCCCCGAAAGCCAACATGCTCAGACATGAAAATAAAAATCATCCTCTCCAACCTCGACCTCTCAATGGCTCAGTCGATTGTTCATGAACGCGACCCTTTTGTACTTTCATAATCATACTCATCAAGTCACTCAGGATACAAGTCCGTGCAATCCTATCTGAACTGACCCATTCTAATACTATAGTCACCGTCATTACTCCCATATTCATACTAGTCGTAGTAACAGCAAAAGCTCTACTTTCTTCCCTAACACTTTTTCCTGCACACTGAGTTTTGAAGGCCGCGCACTACGAAGACACTTCCACAAGACACTCTTAGACGCAGAAAGATTAGTTCAAGATACATAATGCTACATAATGTCAAGAATATCCGAACTAATAATGAAAGCTTCTTACTTACTGTCTGCTGGTTACTTGGTATTTTGTTGTTCTATTCTCCCCACGGTAAAGATCTGAAAGGCTCACCAGTTACCCATCACACCAACCACATTTATGAAACAAATCTAATAGATGATTTCTTTATGTAATGAAATTTTTCTCGCGCTAACACCCCAAATCACTTCTTCTGTATAATTACCTGTTACTCCCCTCTAGGTAGGAGCCTTCCTAGCAAAGTATTGCCCACCGATAATAGTTGGAGTCTCATATTTATGAAAAAAGTTGTGGGTGGATAAACACCGTGTTTCTAAATTCTCCAAAACTATTGTTGTTGTTCGGAAGTTTTGAAAATGAAACCAATGTGTTTCCATTGATTGTGCTACGTGTTTCCTGTTCCATTAATTGTTCTATTTGTTTCCTGTTTCACTGATTGTGCTATGTGTTTCCTGTTCAACTGATTGTGCTATGTGTTTCCTGTTTCATGGAATGTGCTATATGTTTCCTGTTTCATAGATTGTTCCGTGTGATCGTGTAGCATCGTGTGTGCTATGTGTTACCTGTTACATTGATTATGCTATATGTTTCATATTCCGTAGATTATGCCATGCGATTCCTATTCCATGGACTGTTCTATCAATTCTGATATGTGCTTCTGTTCTATCAATTGTGATATGTGTTTCCTGTTCCATGGAATGTGGTATGTGTTTCCTGTTCTATCCATTGTGATATGTATTTCCTGTCCCATTTATTGTGCTGTATGTTACCTTTTTCATTGATTGTGTTAGGTGCTACCTTTTCCTTCGAGTGTGCTAAGTGTTTCCTGTTCTATGTATTGTGATATATGTTACTTGTGTCATTTAGTATTCTATTTTTTGTTTCCTGTTCAAAGGGTGAGCTATGTGCTACCTACTACATTGAGTCTGCTATTTACGGTTTGTGCTTCGTGTTTTCTGTTCAATTGATTGTGCTATGCGTTACCTGTTCTATGGATTGTGCTCTGTACTTCCTGATTCATGGTGGATTCCGTGTTTCCTTTTTCACGGATTGTGCTATGTGATACATGTTCCACTGACTGTGCTGAATTATTTGATCCATTGATTGTGCTTAAATTCCTATTCCACTGGTTGTGCTATGCCTTATTCATGTTCCTTTGATTGTGCTGCATTTCCTATTCCATTGAGTGCGCTATGTCTTTTTTCCTGTTCCGTGGATTGTGCTATGTATTTCCTGTTCCATGGATCGAGCTATGTGTTTCCTGTTCTATGGATCGAGCTATGTGTTTCCTGTTCCATGAATCGAGCTATGTGTTTCCTGCTCATTTGCTCGTGCTATTCACATTTCTATCCAGATACATTTTGAATCTTGAAAAGAAGTAGAAATGAAAGCTTATACATCTTTACATTATTTATTTAACTTCAAAATTAATCTGAATCGTTGGAACGTCATGTCCAGACAATGTTATTTCGTGATCGGTGTTTACTACCAAAATATTTTTATCATTTCTATGTCCACAATCGCGTTTTAATTTTTTTTAAATACTGAACATGTTTATGGATTAATGAAGTGGAAATAAACCCAACATTGTTCACGAGCAAGCAAAGATAATTATTCAACGTTAAGCAGACGAATTACAGCAGATATCTGAAAATTGCTATAAAGAACCCAGAATTTGGTTTTCTGCCAAAGTCTCAAGTTTCACAATCTCTACACAGAACGGAAGACCTTTATTTATATTGGCTTCTTAATTATATTTCTCTCCTTCATACTGTCCATCACGATTAACTAAATGATTATTTGAATGAAGAAGCTGCTACATCTATATATGACATTGTGATCGTGATTAACTCTTTATATTTATGTTTCTTAATATGCTCTCCGAGGTACTTCGTTACAATTTTAATATTAATAAAATTCACATCTTACCCTTATTATTACTCTATCACTAGCTGTTCTGTTTTTGAAACCTTTAAGGAACAAAACAAGAATACACATACCAAAGTTCTTTTAGTATACGGAATAGAATTGTACACACATATTGGTAAATGTGTCAATAGTAATATTAACGTTAATCTATTTATTGGCAATTGTATATTTCAAATATGGGGCTGTAAGCTTCAGGCTATGTGGTTTATAGATATTGCTGTTTGTCCATCACAAGTGATGAAGACACTTTATTACATTCACTTTTGAAATTCAGTTAGAATAATGCATTTGGTTATGAGTTCGTAGATAACTAATAATTCATTTTCTGGTAGCAAATGCATTTTTACAGTTTCAGCATGGGATAACCACTATAGATAGTTTTTCGGTCTACCAGTGACTTTCTATCTACTTTCCCTTGTTGAGCTGTCGCATTTCTCCTATTTTCACAAGATGATGCGTGTTTTTTTTGTATTGTAGAGTGGCATGTAGTTCTAATTTGTGCTAGTTATACCCACGTATCTTGGTATATTTCGAAGATTTTCAGTGAATTAACGACTCATTGTAGCACTTCTTTTGGCAACCTTGAGAACGATTACCCTTCTGGAACTCACCATAGAGAAGTCACTTTAGTAGGCGATGATCTGTATACTTATCACGTAATCTGCCCAATCAAATGTGTGTCTGTATCAGAATAGTGATGATTATAGGAATACTAGATCTAGCAAGGACAGTGGTATCCGGAATCTTGTCTTGAGCACTGAGCAGCAGACACAACGTTCATCACTGTAAGGCAACCGCCTGCGTTAAAATGATGTGGTCAACATGTTCCATAAACTCAGACTTCAGTCACGGTGTTTTCAAGTTTGTTGCCACACAAATGTAATTCAAGTGGGTCATGTGGTTACTGAGAGAACACCCGTAATATAGACGCTTTAGATGGATTCAATAACGCACATGCATCCTTGCACCACTCCCTTATGTGGACTAACTCATTATGGTATTTTTTTATGGAGATTGGAAGGTTTTATTTTCCTTAACTTGATGTGTACATCTAAATCTCATGTTTTATTTTCTTTAACCTGATTTTCAGGAATAAATATCAAATTTATTTTCTTTACTTTGATTTGCAGGACTAAACTTCATGTTGTATTTTGCTTAACTTGATTTTCAGAACTAAACGCTATGTTGTATTTTCTTTTATTTGCAGAACTAAATAGCGTGTTTTATTTTCCTTAATGTAATTTGCTAAACTAATTAGCGTGCTTTAATTTCTTTAATTTGATTTTCTGGACTAAATAGCGTATTTAAAAAAATATTTTCTTAAAGAAGGTTGGATAGTGAACCCATAAAAAACAAACATTTCCTCGTAATTACAGGGTTAGCTAGAAGACTGATGGACACTGAGGGAATTTAACCCACTGAATACGATGGTATAGGTTATATATTTTAACAATACAATTTGTGTAGCGATCGAAAAATTTTTCTCATGTTGCTAAATATTTTCTGTCAAAAAGTGTTAGTTTGCTAGATATTTTCCAACTCCTTAACAGAATCACATCTAAATGTTCGCCTCTCATGAATCTTCCAGGTATTTAATGGATGCACAATCCAGTCCCTTGTGTTGAGATTTAAATTGACAGTCCGGATAAATGGACATATCACATGATGTCTATTTAATGTTGTTGGGGACAAACACATAAATGATTGATGTATATAGCGTATCACGTAAACATTGTTCTGGTCCTTTATTTATTTATCAACCTTTTCTGTTTCCTAGAAATGAGCTAACACAGACAGTAAATGAGAGTTTAGACAAATAATCGTTAAGTTAAATTAATTGAACTTAACACATTTATAATAGTTCTAGAATCATTGCCACGATGCCATTGGACTTAAGGGCCTAGCCAATTATCTTGGTCACCCTAGTAAGTTAATTGTGTTTGTAATATCCAAGCTATATAAAAAAGATACATCCCATTTCGAAATTGTATTTATCTCGACATCTCATAAATCTGATAAATCTCGAAGTAAAATATTTTCGTCCTCATGCAAATTTATGGTCAGTTTTTTAAGGAACATTGTGGCCTAGGAACGGGGTATATATATATATACATACATCAGGCATATCCTACGAGCAGACATCAACAGAATACACCACCAATCTCTTGAATGGATATATACAGACAAAAGTGCCAGGAGTAGACCAAAAGAAACAGTCAGAATTAAATACTTAGAGAAAGTAAAACAAACAATATTCATACTATTCAAGAACTGCACAGAATAGATTTGAACAAATATAATTAGAGATATCTGACCTCTGCTCTATGCGTTAACATCAGCGCTAACGGAAAATAAATGAATGAATATATATATATATATATATATATATATATATATATATTATACTAGCCCCAGATCTGTTTTTGACACATTTTAACTTGTGTCACAATATAATTTCATTGCATGTACTAGTGACGTCACATACGCATTGGAGGAGCTGTGTTTTAGTAAAACAAAGAGCATACAGAATTGATCTTATCTGTCCGTTGTATGCCGTAGACCAGTGAGTCTTATTGCATCATATTTTCTCCATGGATCTCAGAGACTTGCAAGGGACTTCAGAGAAAACTGTTAAATTTACACATTGCACTTGGGAACCTGTCAGACATAGACTAGGTACTTACGATTTGCAAACTGAGTGCGAATTTGTATTTGACCTTTAGGGTTGAACATTGCTGTGGAGTCCTTCTTTGTGTTCGTTCTCAAACTCGAACTTAGCAGGATATAGTTTCAAGAATGGAATGGGTTGTGTCATAGTTTACAGCATGTGGGTAATAATCTTGTCTTTGAGCATGACATATCCATTCTTCAATAGGACTTTCAACTAATCTGACATATGGGGTTTTTTTTTTTAGAATATCAGAAATTGCAAGCGATTAGCTCTTACTTCACTTCCTTTGTGAAGTGGGGTGGTTTTTCTGCGTTTTTTTCATACCCAGGACACGTCGGCTTTCAGCTTAGTGCAATGTCTATTGAAGGAGCCTTTTACTCAAAGGGAGTCTATAATTGTATATATGACATGCTACAAGGCTTCCATAAGCGAGTCTCACTATAATACATGTCATCTACTAAGGTTTTCTGTTGCATGGGTGCTTTGTCTAGTGGACCATTGTTGAGACCCATAGACGCAGTAATCTCCCTCCCTGAAACTCCTTTATAACCTTCTACGACATACATGACACGTCACAGTGTTACTATTCTGTGTTTTCTTTTCGTACCTCGTCAGTACATGTCCGATGAGTCACTGTCTCAGTTTAAGAATAATCTTGTTACATATGTGTATATAATGTTGGTTGCAGTGGATTTCTAACTTTCTTTTTCTGAGGTGTCACCCTCTCATAAACTGCAGAATATCCATTATTTTACCAGCCAACGTCGACATATGTCTTCCGCCTGTCAGTCTACATTCTTTTTGATCTGTAAGTTTAGTTTTCATCAAATTATTATTCTGTTATGTTATTGTGAGAGTATGAGAGTATTATATTATAGAGAAAATGAAATAGTTGAATATAAAATTGGATTTAAAGCATTTTATTTGAACAGCAAGTGTCGCATGTGTTGCTGGTACCCAAAAGGGGAGCAATGAATAATGAGACTGTTCCTACCAGGCATGTCATACAAAAAAGGTGACTAATAGGTTTGGAAGATTAATTTTTCTGTCCCTTGCCATTGAGGGTAAAAAGACCCATAGACCATGCTGAAGTGGGATGACTAAGGCAGAAAGGCGCAGATTTAGCAGCCAATCTATAAATCATGACAAAAGGCATACCTTTCTCTTGATTACATCGTGTTAATCTGAAGGAACTTGAGAACGAACACAGAAGAAGAATTGGAACAGAGATAGCTAAATTTATAAATACCCTTTCATATGTGTCAGACAGAAAAGAGCAAACATCGCAGACAGTCTGTAAATCATGATCTACCATATTCTATTATTCGGACTACATGCTGCTAGCTATTAGGAGTTTGAGAACAAAGTGCAGAAGAAGAAAAAATGAAGTAATTGTATTAATTTGCATTACAATTCAGTATTGCTGTTAATGTTTATTTCAAAAATGTGCTAGAGTAAAACTGTCTACAATAAAATACCTACTGGGAAATAGGAAATCAAATCGTTTCAATAACTCTTTTCATTATTCCGGTGATTCTCATTGGTTACTATGATTATATTTCGTGTGACAGCCAATGATGACAATTCGGAAAATGAGACGAAGATAAGACTCAAGATGACGATGGCTGACATGGCAAGATTTAATATAATATGGAAAACTAAGATCAGTATTAAAGTAAAGATTAGATTAATATATTCAGATCGCTAGTGTTAAGTAGTACTATACTTGTATACATATGTGAAAGTTGGACACTTAATGCAGACGCAGAAAGAAGGATTCAGGTTTTGTATAACAAGTTCTGCAGACGTTTTTTTAAAAAAATAAATAGCTATATAGAACAAAGACAAATATATTTGTTGTCTGTCTGGAAACAAATAAAAAAACATGCAGGTTATCAAAAACCACATTTGGCAGTGGGGAAACAGCGTAAAAGTGTTTTGTTTAGACATGTAACTAGACACGATAAATTTCTAAGTATTTTGTGCAAGGAACAATCACGGGTGGAATGAGAAAATCCTGGATTGATAACGTCAAGGAATGGTCTGGGCGTGATTTTTCTACACCTCCAAATAACCGTGGATATTGTTTAGGGAGCTTTCTGTGCTGATGTATCCTGTTTGATATCTCTACGACCTTGGGGATGGGGGGTTAATGGTCTTATTATTACTATTATTATTATATTATAATATAGACTATCATGACTGGAGTAATAGCACTATATACTATAATTTTTCGTTGTCTTATGTGAATGGAAAACTATATATATAATGAATATTCCGAATGCCATTTCTGGATGTAAAATTGAAATTTGAGTAGGCAACTCTGGTCAGTTGAGCACAATTTCGATTTCGTCTAAACTCAAATAAGGAAATCAGAAGATAATAACGTGGCAGACTTCCTCGAAGTTTTAACAATACCATTGAAAGAGGCGGTATAGAAAAACGGACATCGCATTTAATCAGCCTTTAAGAGATAAAATGGGAAATATTATATTCTCGTATGCACAGATCAGTATGTGCGTTGCGGTGTGAAATATGGTTGGAGTTTCCAAGCTAGCGTTAGAGAACACATGTGCTATTAGGTTCTAGCTAGAACTACCAACACATTTCAAATACGCCTTTTGGGTCACGTTTTCGATTACTGTTTTCTTTGGACACTATTTATCGTAACCAGAAAAAATATTCCCAAATATAATGTACCGGACAAAATATGCTAGACAAAATATCATAGACTCAAAATATCCCCAGACAAAATGTTCCCAGACAAAATATCCCCAAGACAAAATATTTCCAAGGTAAATTACAAAGATAATGTATTCAATATTGTATACAAACTGTAATAAACATTAATGAGCAATATAACTAAGAAATAATTTTAATCAAATCTTCAAATTATATGAATTGTCTCATAAATGATAAACATGAACATAAGTTCTTTGGTTGGGTTAACTGCGTGTCATGTGATGTATTATCTCCAGAACGTTGTCTTCCTAGTGAATTCCCTAAAACCTTCAATGTCGTGGGCAAATGCGGTTTGCATTTTCCAACGACGTATTCATGCTAACTTTAATTAATATTGTCAGTCCATCGTCCTCTTGGTCTGCCTTTCCTTCTCCACCCAAGTGTTATGCCTTCCATTATTGTTTTATTAAACAGTTGGGTCTCCTTACATGACCAAACAGGTGGAGTTTTATTATTGCTATTGTGTTTAGTAACTAACACTCTGAAATCTTCAATATGTTTATAATATCTGAGGTACTCTTTTTTCCTTCTATGATATTCTCAGTTATTTTTCTGTAGCATTTCATCGCAAAGGCGTTGATCTTTTTTGCCGCTGTTTACTTAGGGTCCATGTTTCACAGCCGTATGTTTCAACTAGAAAAATTAAAGTTTGTAGCATTAACAGTTTCTCTTCAATTGTATTGTTTTTCCATGTGTAAGATATCCATATGAATGGGTTGACCACACAACATTAATGTTCAAAACATGTTTTTAAGAGGTTGATAGGTTCAGCTGGTTTGTACCATTCAACCATTTTTTTGTTTACATCATCTGCACATTGGTAAACCTTTCGTTTCTTTGTTGTTGTTTGACCAGTGACAATGTGACTTCTCAACAGTGCAGATATACATTGAAGTTGGTGTTACGTTCAGGCATGTGTTGCTGCTTGATGTGATACGTTCACCATTGAAATAAATGCATTGTGCCAAAATTCTACAGATCTGTTCCTTCTAGATTGGCCCATTCTCAGTGACTTGAGTACACCGTTTGAATGTCTTGACAAAATCGCAACTTTTTTGGAAGATGCAGTTTAGCAAGTACGGAAAAACCCGTTTACTCGAGTTGTAAGGCAATTCGGTGTCCTTAGAACCGACATGGTTCAATTCCTGTTAGTCTCAAGAATTGTTACTTCCTGGTACTATGTTCATGACACGAATGTGCTGATTCCAAAGGCTCACTAGAAATCGAGTCTGCTAAAGACGACCACGACAAGCCCGTTTAATGGAAAAATCTTTGATGTAATCGATGATGAAATCTAGGTCTCAGAAACTGTCAATATTGGTGAGTTTTTCGAATACAGTAATGACCTCAATTTCTGGTACTATACTATAAGCCATCAGCTGTTTGACTGTGATTGAATAAATTTTCATCACAGATATAAAACACTATTTTATTCTCAGATTATAGTTGTCGCCAAACGTTATGTCCAAGCAAAAATAGAAAAATATTTTGTGGCATCTGATAACGCTGGATAACGAAATATCCGGAATAATCAAAAACAAGAGTCAAAAGGCTTGTTGTAATTATGTTGGTAGGTCTTGCATTTCAAAAGTCAAGACTGTGACTAAGATGAGGGTATATTCACGACTGTCTACATTATAAGACACATTGATTAATGGGAAAATAGGCACTCAAAATGTTTCATGTGACTATTTACTTGATTAGCCCATGTGGCAACAGAGACCTGGGTTTCTAGTTCAGAAGGAAAAGAATATGATCACTGTCTTCTTTCCAGGCATATCGCAAGAGACGACTAAGGCATGTTGGGGGATGTGCTTAAAATATGTTATCTTTGAAGAAGTCATTGTCACTGTATGTCTTGCATCGATTTCATACTTTTGTCATTTGTCAAATGATCCCCATTGATGACGGAGAGCTGCAGGTCAGAGAACATTGCACATTTGTCATTGTGTGGCAGACTCTTAGGTGACGGTAAATGCGAGATGTGCCATCACTACAGATGGGTTTCCTGGTCAAACAGAGGAGTGTGGACTTGTTCGCCCAAACGTTTATAATAATGATTTGCAAATTAACTAGATTGCTGACATCGAACACCAATACATAGTTGTTTAATGTCTTTGTAGTCACTCAGATATAGTTGTTTAATGTCTTTGTAGTCACTCAGATATAGTTGTTTAATGTCTTTGTATTCACTCAGATATAGTTGTTTAATGTCTTTGTATTCACTCAGATATAGTTGTTTAATGTCTTTGTATTCACTCAGATATAGTTGTTTAATGTCTTTGTATTCACTCAGATATAGTTGTTTAATGTCTTAGTAGTTAATATGTAATATTATTGTTACTTTTGTTTTTGTGTTTGCCGTGTATATTCCTTGATTTAGTTTTTCAAATAAACAAGCGTGTAAAATCCACTACGACAGAAATGTATAGGACATGCAAATGAGAGTGAAACCCTTATAAAAATATTTTAAAAGTAATTTGTTTTTAAATTTAATGTTTCAACCAGCAACACGAACTGAAGTTCAATAGGTCGCGGGCTCGAAACCGTGTCTTTTTTACAAATGTATTGGTTACAATATCCCTAGGTATTTCCAACTAAGTATTTCACTTGAAAATACCTTATCGCATTATCGTATTATCACATAATGGAGTTATGTGATGGAAGTGATACTCTCGGCAGGCGGCGTGCAGCATCATGTAGAGGGACGAAGTACAGATCGGTTAATCGGAGTACCTTAAAATCAACCCTCTACACCTTTCAACCAGTTTTATAACATATACACGTTTGTTATCGATACACAGACAATTATTAGTTCAATGCATGTGTTATCGATACACAGACAATTATTAGTCCAATGCATGTGTTATCGATACAAAGATCATAGATATTTCACTGTGCTTCTACCGATACACCTACAATGATTAGACCACTATGTTTGGTATCGGTAAACAGACAGTTGTATTGGTGACAAATTTCGTCTTGCGTTTGTCGCTGATCGCCTTCCTCATTAAACTCTTTAGTTCAAGCACAACGTCGGCCTGTCGGAACAACATGGTAACTGTTATCAAAGGTTACGACTACGGGATCCACAGGAAAAAACGAAATCGCAAGCGCATCAGAGTAACTGTGACCGCTCATGACGCCATCGTTAACCGGAAACCTTTAAATGGACGGCAGTCAGGGCTCAGTAATGTAGTGCAAGAACTCGCCCAACTACACTCGAAACCACAAGACATAGTTATATACACAGATGGATCTGTTAGCAGAAACACAAATAAAAGCGGTTGGGGTTTTCTTGCCTACAGAAATGGCGTGAAGTTGGTTGAAAAATCTTCAGCATATTCTACTGTCACATCGAGCATGAGGATGAAGATAGAGGGAGTTACAGCAGCTCTTAATTGGTTGATAACTGATACATCAATACACGCGGTAATACTCACAGACTCTCAAAGCATGTTGCGCAAGATAGAAAAGTTCATGCTAAGAAAAGAATGATGGGACTTATTGAACAACTCAGTTGTCCAGAGCATTACATGGAAATTCTGCCCTAGTCATGCTGGGGTCAGAGGAAACGAGAGAGCCGACTTACTGGCAGGCAATGCGGCGATAGACGGCACATTTCTGAGAAGAGATAAAGCAGATTTAATAAAGGCAATAATAAATTCATTTCAAGATGCAGATGATGTCAATGAGGTTGAGAACGTACACATACAGAGAATGTTAGAAATGGGAGTATTCAGAGGTGAGGGGAGGAAAAGTAAATTTTTTGGAAAGTCCCGAAGATCACACAATCAACACCTGACCGGAACTATGAGTCTACATACACTGGGATGGCGGCTGGAGCGGAGGGCGGAACACTTATGGGAATGTCTCGCGTGCTGTGACGCCAGTTTCTAATCAAGAATCAAGAATCAAGAAACAGTTAGCTAGCCGATTATCTAGCCTCGCTACCACAACAAATGGTCAACCTTTGGGCCGAGGAGAATTACTCATTGATCTTCTTGAGTCTTCACGATCAGAGGAATTTGAGATGAATGAGCATTAGTCAATATCGAGAATGCGAGAGATTGAGAGTGAGGATGGACGTGGCACATATGGAATTCCTGACAAAGATTTCAAAAGGAGCAGTGAACCAACATAGAACCGTAACCATCAGCCATCATACCCAGAGAGAGTTACTGACGCGGAGATCTGATCAACTATGGATGTGTCCGGTGTGCGAAGAGGATAATAAACATATCTAATACATACTACACAGACAGTGGTTAGTCCAGTGTATTTGTTATCGATACACTGTCCACTGTGTTTGTTATCGATACACTGTCCAATGTGTTTGTTATGGATACGTTGTGTACTGTATTTTGTTTTAACGAAAGGCTGTCCAATGTGCTTGTTATATTTGATATACAATATATTGCGTGTTCATCGGCGGCAATAACGATTTCATATAGGAGTTCGGGGAGAAACAATACATGTGTATTTGTCAATATATACTAGAATTAAGATTTCATATTGGAGATCGGGGAGAAACAATACATGTTTGTTTGTCAATATATACTAGAATTTAGAACACTATATATTTTTCTCCTATATGTTATACGGTTGTTGTGTATTTACAGAGTTTCATGTCATACCAAGTATCAGTCAGTTACTCTTTTGTCAAGTTTGGCACCTAGGGCGGATGTCATAGTTCTCCGTGCCTGTTGGTCAGTTGTCAGGAATTGCAGGTATTGTGCATTTATGCCTGTTGATTTTAATTCATTCATAAATTTTCTTCTCATCGTTGTTTTTGGTCTTCCCTGTTTTCTTTGACCGTCTGGTGTCCACATGAAGGCCTGTCTGTATGCATCAGCTAACGTATCATTTGTATGCATTGTTGTGAGTACTCGATTCCTACGTAGATGTGGCCAAAAGGAATGAGGAAATTGATTGGAAACGGTTTAAAAATGTTAAAGAAAGTGATATATTAAATTTAATGGCTGAAAAGTCCTTACTTGGAGGTAAAGTTGAAGGAATATAGAGAATTGATAACTATATAGATGTGAGAGGAAAACATCGTGAGATGGAGATACAACGGTCTAGCAGATTGCACCACCAAGACAAGAGATAAAATATTCGAGGTCCGTTGTAGCTAATATACTATATGAAGACGCCACTTGATGATGAATGATATAATCAATGTGAACTATATTGTTGAGATGATTTAGTCGAAATTTAGTCGAAATGATGACTTATCCGTGAACAATCATTAATATAAGGCTTACTGACTCTTTGGAAAGCAGCCTTCTAAATTGACTCATACCGATATTTTTATTGGTCACTGTGTTTACTTTGTGTCGATATCCAAAGAGAATCACGGGAAAAGTGAAATACGTCACTGAAAAGACTGTTTTCCAATGAGGCCACAAGTCTTATATGGGGGAGGGGGGAGGCTGTCCATAAATTACTTCAACAGTATTTTGCCAATTTATTACCCCCTCTCTCCCCCTTGTCAAGGGACACATTCCTGCCTAATTATCTCAACACATTTTATCCCGCCTTCTCTAAACATTGTTTACGGAAAACGTACGAAAAAAATACATAAAGTAATCAGATTTTTCACAAATGTAAACAAGTTCAAACAATTTAATATGTACATTTAAAAAAGGTCATCTCTCCATTGTTAAAAATCTGTTAAATCTTTTCTTACTCTCTGCAACATATAACTATTGACTTAATTTATGGACATTCCCTATTGTAAATTGGTCATGCCTTGTATCGCACATATCACAAACTCTATTACACTCAACTGATGTATTTGAGGCACGGAAGAGCTCGTGCAATGCATACTTATTTTTCACTATTGGCACACATACGCTCGATTGATGTGTTTGAGGCACGGAAGAGCTCGTGCAATGCATACGTATGTGTCTATTGCACATTTTCTCCTTCTTCCTTTCCCCTTCTGCATTTCCTCTCAAACTTCATCAGATCATTAGGATGTAGAATGGAGAACGGAATGAATTTGCACCATGTTTTACAGCTTAGCTGCGATATATACTTCTTTCACACTTGATACATCTGACTTCAGCATGGTTTCTCAGTCACTTTTACCTTCAATTGTATGGCATAGCTAATTTCATACCAAAGCCAACTTAATCGCCTCCTATAATAGGTAAGTTGCCGTATATTCATTTTTGCTTACATTTCAGGTCCTGGCAACATACATATATTCTGATGGGGGTCATGAAGCCATGCAACAAAAATAACAACATGAGGACAGCACAGTAGAAGAAATCCATATCACTACCTGACTTCGGCTGGAGAATAAGAAGAACAAAGACTTATAAAAACTTCCCTTACTGTATGTTTACCTGTGAAGGAGTACAGTGAGGCTTTCTATGGGCAGTGGAAATACAGGCTGCTGTGCCATAGCAGATGCCGCGACAAGTACAGTAAAAATTCGATTGTACCTCCGAAAGAAACAAAAATCCTGTACCAGTCATGGATTGAACCCGTGACATCAATTGTCTGAGAACGACATTCTAACCACACAGCCATATATGTCCTAAATGAAGGAAATATAGACGTGTTAAAAGATAGAAGTAATGTAATGATATATATCCCACAGATAATTGAAGTTGAACGACATATTGAAAAACATATTTTGCTATTAGATGAGTCGGTTGTTGCATAAAATGTGTTGTTCAGAACGGCTGATGAGAAAATGTATTGTTCAGAACGGCTGATGAGAACATGCGTTGTTAAGAACGACTGATGAGAAAATATATTGCTGAGAACGGCTGTTAAGAATATATTTTTTTGAGAACGGCTGATAAGAGGATATTGAGAACGGATGATGAGAAAATATGTTGTTGAGAACGGCTGTTGAGAATATATTTTAGATCGATATGACTGTAATAGCAATAAATAATATAGGCCTATAATGGCTTGTGTTGTTTGACCGGTTAAAAAAATTGGATTCTTCTGGACAAAGTGACACGAAAATAAATAAATAATATATAACACAACAATAAAACATTGTAATATGAGCATATCAATGATAAATAACGGCATATTTGACGTGATGATCAATGTTTAGTATTGAAATATGATAAGTGATTGATTATTCTATTGAGGGAAAATAGCAGATATGCATAGTTTGATAAGTTTGATAAATAAATATAGAATTGAGTGGATGTGATTATTTATTATTGAAATATGAATAATGAAAACAAAAGTAAAGTAACGTCAATGAAACAACAATATCCAATATTTATTAACGTTATTTGTTACCTTAACTGTGGAAACAATAACCAATGAGCAAAAGCATGTTCGATACATCTTATCTCTGGAAATATTATCTTACAAGATAAGTGTCCCACTAGTTGTGACTCCAATAGTTGTGCAAATAATTCTACTAGTAAACATCTATATACATGTTTCCATAAGAACAATTTCGAATTTTAATTTTCGGTAGATCCACATTACGTAATTGAACAAATGGCGAAGAATTCTATTTCATGATTTCAAGGTTTGCTCTAAAAGCCACAACTGCTAACAAGGGCAAACTCTATATCCGTGATGTGCAGAAATACGTTCGTTATTGAACATGTCAAACAAAAATAACCGCGTTTCTTTCCACGCAAGACGTTATCTTTCCCTCACTTTCGTGACCCTCGACCGGCGTTGCTGGTTCGCGGGACGGACTCAGACCGATGAATGGCCTCTATCAGCTTTTTTTTTGGATAGCAACGCTCGTAACCACAAAAGCTTCTATTATTTTTTGTGACTATAGGTTTTTGATCCAGTTATGGGCGACCCAGACCAGGAGTCAATTTTGCATCATTATTGACACAAGTATCTCTTTGATAAACTATTCATAGTTACTACACCAGACTGATAGTTGCTTCGCCAGACTGAAAGTTATTCCACCAGACTGATAGTTCTCGTTAACTAAAATACCAAACAAAGAGATTACACTGGAATTTCATTTTTATAAACTTAGAAGGAATTGCTAAGAATTCACTATTCTACACAACGCTGAAACGTGGAGTGTTTGATGCTGTGGGCAAGTTTTCTTCCCTTTTTTTTACATTGGTGCTGTCCATAAGTTGTAACAACAATTGACAGTCAATTTTTGACCCCAATGCCTTCCAAAAAATTTGTCAAGAATTCAGGAATCCTGCTTATTCTGTTAAAATCTTCCCCAACCACCCACTCAAATATTTTACCAGTGAAGACACAAAACAAAGTACAATATTTATTTCACATTTTAGCGTTATAACACATTCTAACAAACTGACTATTGTTATGTAAAACTGTGTGATTCTTCATCCACCCTCCCCCTGACAACACCTGTCAAACTTTTTCATACTGCATTGTCCCCTAATCATTACATAATTTAAGGACATCTTCATAAAATAATTTCATTTTGGTTAGTGATCCACTGCCTAGTTTCGGCACTAATTTTACACTCAGAGAGAGCTCATATATGTGTCCCTACCTAGATTAGGCGCTGGTGTTAAATAAAGGGAGCACTCATATATACGTCCCTTCCTAGTTTCGATGCTAGTTCTACATTCAAGGGCTCTCATATATATATATATATACGCCCCTGCCTAGTTTCGATGCTAGTTTTACATTCAAGGGGCACTCATATATACTCTCCTTCCTAATGTAGATGTAGTTCTACATTCAGTGGGTACTCATTTATATACGCCCCTGACTAGTTTATATGCTAGTTCTACATTCAGGGGGCAAACATATATACGTCCCTGCCTAGTTTCGGTGCGAGCTCTACATTCAGGGGGCACATATATATACGGCCATGTATAGTTTCAGTTCTATTTTACATTCAGGGGGCACTCATATATTCACCTTCTGAAAGTGTAAGAAAAAAGAATGCACATCTTAGAAATATAAATAATTACAAGTTGGCGATTTCAATGTTCTTCACAGTTTTCAAGCTGCATGAATATCGTAGGAATCGGAACCAGCAGCCCATATAGCCTGTGAGATTTACAGCATCGGTTATCTGAGCACATATGCCTCAAGTCAAAATGACTCATCAGATCATTCCTTGGCATTCATTGGCTGTCACACAAAGTATGTATGTATACACACATCGTTAAATGTGCGATTATATATTGATATATCAATATCTCTAAACCTAGAATAGGAAATGAAATATAGTGTTCACCACATCTTGAGTTCTTTATTAATAATTTAGTACAATATAACTAATATATTCATCACACGATAGTCATAAAAACAGCAAGATTGAATACACTCATGGACGACTGCATAATTGTTTTAGGGGAAGGAGTGTCAGTGTATTAGTCAGGGTCGGAAGACTTATAATTTGTTCACAAATTCGTAATAACACTTTAAAGCGAATATCTCAGAAACAGTCTGTTAGGTTGCAGAGATCTCTGGCATGAAAAACTACATTCTATCAGATAGACGCAAAAATACTTTTATCATTTAGTTCATAACTGCACTGGATTGTGCATATTGGTGAAACTCTTTGACGTTTTTGTTCCATTGCAATTAATCTGTCAAATTTTAGATATCACAGTAAACATGTTACTGTCAAGTAACATTGCATTCAAAGGTAATTCATCATGGTACAAGTAGTCATCTATCTCTCAGATTACATGATCCAAACATTTTTTCCAAAACTGAATGCCTACTTTGGAGAAATGCTCGCGTATGCAAGCATCGAAATCACACATTTTAAACATTGTATTCTGTTCGGCAACTTGCAAGTTGATCTTAGCCCAAACTAACTCTATCGGGTTAAGGTGAGTATGCTATGATGGGAGTCACAGAGAAGTGTGCCAGTATTGTTGAATAATTTTGTTAATATTTAATCAATAAGACGGTCTTATTTGTTAGTTTTCACAAGTTGTAACAATTTGGGCTTCAAAAAAGTATTCTCGAAGTGAACATTTTCCTTAGTAAACCATGTCTTAATTTGGTCTTTTATATTTGATACATTTCGTATTTTGTCTTCATGTGATACTGTATTATGATAGGATGCATAGTCCATTAGTAAACATGATGGTCCTTCTAGAATTGGAAAATGATTATTCTCCATCCAATGCCTGAACATATGTACATTCATTTCAATACAATAGTGCCCACAATCTGTATATTTTAATTGCAAAATAAGTTTTTTTTCATGGACTATTATGCTGTTGGTGCTTCCAGCCCGCGGGAGTATAATTCGCTATCCTTTACTGCTTGTGTTGATTATTTTCTTTTCACAGTCTACTGATTTCTATTTCTTAATATTTGTGTAGTGAGCATTGACACAGGTTTCGTTCAAATATACATTATCATAATCTTGGCTATCCCGCTCCCGGATCTGCCTGAGGTATTTACTTCGGGAAGTAATCCTGTGTGACTTTTCACAAGTAACATTCCTACCGCCTAAGGTTTTTATTAAACTGAACCAAAATCTAGCAATTGGGCTCCTGAAAAGAAGCAGTTTTATCCATCAAACTAAACGACTCCGTAGACAACTTACAGACCTACCTGAAGTTGACAGCCCCTTAAGGTCTGTACCAGAACAAACCCCGTGGAGTGATAGGCATGGAATATCAATATAGATTCAGACCCATGTGAAAGGAATACTAAGCGAGGACGAACAGAACACTGTGCAGCGAAGGACAGTCACACTCAGTTTCCTGGACGAGGGATATCCACATATATATGTGTCATAGTATACACAGATGAGTCAGCACAGAATGCTGTGATGAATGGAGGTGCAGGTGTATATATATAGAATATCCACTCAAGCCTAGAGATACAATCAGAACATCGACAGGAAAATTCTGCAATAATTATGATGCAGAAATCCAGGCAATTAGTGTGGCAGCTAACAAACTGTCGAACTCCGACTCTGACCTACAGCCTGTAGTATTCCTGACAGATGCAAGGTCAGTGCTTCAAGATCTCCAGTCTGGAAAACTAACAGACTTGAAAAAACTACTTAGCGAATTGTCGTACCAGTATAGGGTATCCATGCAGTGGATACCCTATCACTGTGGAATACCAGGAATTGAAAAAGCAAACCAACTGGCTAAGGAAGGTGCTGCCGAAGACCAACCAGATATACCAATCACCTACCATCAGAAAAAACAGATGATCAAGTCAATAAGAAAGCCACGAACATCAACACAAGATGACTATCACATTATGAACAGATCAGAACTAGTTATAATTCTACGTCTCAGAACAGGACACAACCGACTCCGCAGTCACACGTATACAAAGTTCAAGATTGGCAACACGGTCATGTGTACATGTGGACAGGCAGCACAGAGTGCCAAACATATACTTCAAGAGTGTTCTGAGCATGAAACGCTGAGACAGACATATTGGCCAGAGGAAACAACACTGGAATCAAAGCTCTATGGGACACTGTATGAACTACAAAAGACAGTGAGTTTTATTAAGGAGACAGAATTACAGATACAGACATGTTTCAAGTGAACGAAAGAAGAAGAAGAATTAAACTGTAGCCGACGGTTCTTACAATTTTCCACAGAGATCTTTTATATATTTCAAAATTACAATGGATCAAAATTTTTACCTTTTAATTTCCGAATAGAAACAAGTTTAACTGTTTCAATATCTCCCGTCTTATGACATCTATTTCTAAGTAGTCAATTTTCATTTTTCTTTCTTTTTTTGACATGAGGACATTTTGAATCATGTTTAATGCAACGGATAAATATATACTCAGATCAAGAGACAACTGAGTTGTTTTTAAAAAAAAATAATATCACAATATAAATCCCCATCTTAGACTCTTTAAAAAAAATACCGGTAGTGTAAAACGGTAACTTCCTGATTTGTGTACATGGGCATTTCAAACACATTTTGAACTATATATGAATGTAAACTGCAGAAGACTAACAAAATAAACCAATAACCACATCTAGGATTAGGGATACGACTTTGACTAAACAACAATTTCAAATTTATATTTGAGGTTCAGAGATTTTGGTGTTCTTGTAAAAACAAAAACCAAAATGAAATTCAATATACTTATTTCATCACTTCTATTGATCCAACCGATTATTTCAGTACTTCTTGTTGGTTACTATGTTGACAACACGCTGGAGTGACACTGGTCAACAGATTTATACAAAAGTTTTGTTGTTGAAATTATATTAGTTATTACTTATAACTTGTGATGTGTTGAGTACGAATATGACAATCAAAAATTTCAAAATTTGCTCTAGGTTTTTGTAATCTGCAAAAATAAATGTTTGCATCACTAAATTTATTTCAAGAGTAATAATGCAACGGTTAATATCTGTAAAGAAATCAAGTCATAGACTACTTTTTAGAATTCTTAGCATGTGTCCTGTACAGATGTTTGGGAGTATCTCTAGGGATTTTCTAACAATAGTCAGCCATCATTGTAGCTACTATAGTCCCTGTTATCTTTGTTCCATTGTTGCGATACCTTGATGAAAACGTTCGCTATGTTCATCACTAACCATGCCACAGTTCTCAGGAAAGAAATTCAGATGGGATTGAAGGAAATGAGTCTTTAGAGACATATTGCAGCCAGGTCTCTGATACTTAATCAGAATGTCATCTACTAGTTCCTGGTAGTTTTCTGCTCTAACAGTACCGAGAAAGTTGTTGGACACTAGGCGAAAAGCCTTCCATCCTTGTTTTGCACCAACATGCAGCAAGTTGTACAATTTTTTAAGATCTCTTGAATCTAAGAACCCACAAAAACTCCCTACTTTGTTCTGTGTGGGGTTGCTGATGCACCAAAGTGATAATATAGATCACTGCAAGCTGACAGACCCGGTAAGAACAGCTCGGTTCACCCTTGTCCTCATCAGATAAATCAAGAGAATGTTCTGCTGAAGGTTCCGGAATAGGTAGCCCTCACCATGTGGAACGGTTCTCAATGCAGACGTAATGTATGGGTAGACTATTATCGACTTCTTTTGCTTCGTTAGTCCGTCGGAAAGAAGATGAACGAAGCAGAAGTAACAGTCAATTGTGTGGTTGCTTCTCTCCAGATCATAGAGACTGCAAACAGTATTGATGGCCTGTTACATACAACAACTGTGAATGCTGTGATGTACATGTATCACATCATGTGTTTTTCAGTGTTAAAGTTTCATGTAAAGTCTTTGCACGCTATTTGAAGTCTTTATAGAACACATAGTTGTCGCACACCAGTCTATGTGGAATATGTCTGAAAACCCTACACTCGTTCTAACTGCACATTCACCTGTGTAATTACTCATGCACAAATTAAAATTAGGTGTTGTGGAACGCAATATTTGTATAGTATTTACCAAAAGAATAATTGTGCACGTCTACTGTGTCAAAGGCTTTTTCCTGGTCGTGAAACGCGATATACAACTCCTAGTTGTATTTTTTTTTCCCCCAATTGTCTGAGTGTAAAAATGACATTTGTACATTTGTTGTTCTTATAGAATTCATTTGAGCGTTGGTAAGCTGTGGTTCGATGAATGATGTAATCTTCTTTCTATAATTATTTTGAAAATATTCCAATATGACTTAGAAGTGAAAAGCTTCTGTATTTTGTACAATCTCTTTTGCTGTCTTTTTTTTATTCCAAAAAGTTATTATTACAGCGTTTCCCAATCTACTGGTGTTTCTTCTATATTGCATTTTATATTAAACAGCCTATGTAACTACTTTATCACTTCCTATATTTGTTGCTGCCTTGATTAATTCGACTTGTATTTTATCGACTACTGGGGCTGTGTTTGATGAAGCTTTGCTTGTATGGCATTTTCTGTTTCTGTAGTAATACTTCTGAGAAATGATGTTTCATACGAGCATTTTAGTTCTACACTGTTGATTTGCAAGACAAGTAACAATACCGTTTCAGTCTCCGAATGGTTACGGATTTATATAGAGATAGACACAAAGTATAATTGTAGTAACCAATAAAGACCACGAAAACAGTAAAATGCGTCATTAAGAAGGATCAATTTCCCTTTAACCAGTACGTCTTATATAACTGGGGTTCATGTAGTGTCCATGGATAGACTATATGATACATGTAGCTCAGTTTTTTAAATGGTAAGACGTTTTGCTTCGTGTTCCCTAATACAGCACACTTCATATTGTCTGTCACTAGATACATCGTGTTGTCTGTCACAAAATACTTGTGTAATCTGTCACACCGTACTTCTAGTTCTCTGTCACTACATAATCTTGTTTTCTGTCACAACATACTTTTGTGTTCTCTGTCACAAACCACTTTGTGTTCTATGTCACTACATACTTCGTGTTCTCTGTCACAACATACCTCGTATTCTATGTCACTACATACGTCGTGTTCTCTGTCACAACATACTTCGTGTTCTATGTCACTACATACGTCGTGTTCTATGTCACAACATACTTCGTGTTCTATGTCACAACATACTTCGTGTTCTCTGTCACAACATACCTCGTGTTCTATGTCACTACATACGTCGTGTTCTCTGTCACAACATACCTCGTGTTCTATGTCACTACATACGTCGTGTTCTATGTCACAACATACTTCGTGTTCTATGTCACAACATACTTCGTTCTCCCTGCCTCTGTATAAATTGTTTTCTCTGTCACAACATGTTCCCTTCTTTTAAAACGTTTGATCTCAGACACCCCCCCCCCGCCTGGATCCCTCTTGATGATAAAGATCAATGATCTTACTAGATTTACAGAAGATGTAGCCCAGAAAGCGTATATGCCGTGCCACATTTGATTTGCACATAAACCTGATACATCCGACTTTGGAGATACCTATTAATAAAACCGGTCAACATCAAATTTGCTGTCTGTGTTTGTTTTTTTTACAGATTTAGGATTTTGTTCTTGTGCTGAATTCAAAAATCACATTGGTTTTGCTTAATAAGATCATGTATTTTATCTAGCACCACATGATGTGTTTTTATAGGTGGGTCATATTCCATTTCAAATCAATCAGTAAAACGACAATTGATTTCCACATATTTGATCAAAAGTGATTTTTTTCTTATTTAAAATGACAAATGATATAGAAAGCAAGTATTTTATTCTCACATGTATGAATATTTTCACGCCATATGTGGCAAAATTTCTGAATCTATCTTGGAATATACAAATTATGAACATTTCACATGTTTAAACGTGCTAGTATTGTTAATTTTTATTTGTATTTTTTTAAAGTTTCAAGTATTTCAAATGACTTCACCTAGAAGATCTTGCAGAAATAAGAGATCACTAAAATATGTTCTGCTTCACAATGACAATCAGTTTGCTTCTGTACACCTTGCTCACTCGACTACACTGCAGGAGAAGTATGAAGCGGTGAAGTATGTGCTGGATAAAAGTTCTTATTATCGGCACGAGTGTTATATTTGTGTTGACTTGAAGATGGTGAATTTTCTATTTTGGCAACAGTCTGGCTTTAAAAAGTACCCCTGCTTTCTGTGCATCTGGGATAGTAAGGACAGGTCTCAGCACTATACCAAGAAGGTATGGCCTGCACGAGAAAAATTGGTGCCGAGTAGATCAAAGAACATCGTCAACAATCATCTGGTAGACAGAAACAAGATACTATTTAATCAAGCTTGGCATGATTAAACAGTTCACCAAAGCCCTGGACAAGGATGGTGGCTGCTTCACTTACCTGTGTCGAGCTTTTCCATGATTAACCATAGAGAGGTTGAAAGGTGGCATTTTTGATGGTCTTCAAGTTCGTCAGCTCATAGAGATCCTGAGTTTGAAAAATCAATAAACAAATTAGAATTGGAAGCATGGAAGGCCTTTGTTCTGGTTGCGAAGAATTTTTTGGGCAACACCAAAGCCAGTAACTATGAAGAAGTTGTCAACAATATGCTGACTGCTTTCAAAAACATGAACACGAGCATAAAAGTGCATTATTTATTCTCGCATATGGATCGGTTTCCTGATAATCTTGGATCAATGAGTGACGAGCAGGGAGAGATGTTCCATCAGGACATAAACGAGATAGAGACAAGGTTTCATGGACATTGGGATGCAGTAATGATGGCTGATTACTGCTGGGCTCTGAAGAGAGACATCCATGCTACTGAGCACTCGAGAAAGTCAAAGAAACTTGAAGTACAATGCACTTATCTTGATTTTTGGCATATATATATATATGACATTTATTTTGCGTCTTGCAGATGTTCATTAACCAAAGAAAAAAGCAGTACATTGAGCATTATCTCAAATCTGACTGGATGTTTGAACCGCAAGAGATGAAAAAGGATGACGGATGGGACCATCTACTGCCTTGAGGTCTCCCCTGCGGTGTTTTTACGAGGGTTTACACCCTTTAGCCTTGGGAACTCCGGTGCTAACCCGCTAGGCAGTGGATATTTTCTGTCAGGTTTTGCCCAATTAGCTTAAAGCACTCTCATACTAACCAACTTATGCTGGTGTGTTTGATGGACGCTTAAAAAGCTGCCGAGACAACTGCTCGGAGACGCAGTCAGCACATTTCAGCGAAGACATACTTGTAAAAGAAATATTAATCGTGACTCGTCCAGCGAGGCAACACACAAGTTATAACATTCCGAGCGAAACTATTCACAGTCCGTACCATGAAAAACAATCGTGATAGGTAATTGCTCGATATTACTCATTCGCTACTAAGTATAACGTATACACATACTGTTGCACACATCCTTTATAACAGTCCACGCGTGCACACATAAATAAAAACGTGTAAATATGTCCGCGATAAGACACAAGAAATATCCAATTTATAAGGAAAAATTAACACAATCCCTGGAGTCACATCACCAGCTGGTTAACATTTAAAAATGATTCAGGATATATATATATATATATATATATATATATATATATATATATATATATATATATATATATATATATATATATATATATATATATATATATAATCTTGATAGATGGTCAGTGGTCCGGATGAACGTCGCGTCAGCAGAAACAGAAATCATTCCATTTACTCCTATATATGGAAGATGGAACATCGCGTCAAGACAAACACCACTTGTGTGATGTTTTTTTCGGACACTTCTATTATTTAGAAGATGTATCCACTCGAGACCAAGCATTAAATTCCCAGATGATTGAAAGTTGTCAGTGAAATATTTTCGCTGTTTCTAGACCAAACACTGAAGCACTTAGGACTGGACTAAAATCTTGGCCGTTTTACATAATTATCACGATTTCTCATAGCAACTGCCAATTACGCTGTTTCCATTGGAATAGTCACATAACGAACATTGAAGAATACGTGACTAACTAGACTGGATGAAGTCGTTCTTAAGTCTTATTTTCATAAATGCCAGTAATAGCCCATATTGTATTCACATATATTCATATACACGCATAAGAGATAGGTGGTGATTCAGGTCACGTTGCTTCCACACATAAATGTTTCCAAGAATTCAAAGGTGTTTGATGCAATGTTCGTGTTCACCTTTATATTATCCAGAGCAGTGGTTCTGAATTTGTGGCATATTACCACCCTGAGGGAACGCGGTGACTTTACTGAGGTCGGAGAGAAATAATATGATTTTGAGGACTGAAGATGTGACGGCCAACAGGACGGTCCGAGTATTTATTTTAAAAACAATTTAGTCAGATATATATAACTAAATTTTAAAAGCTTTGCTGTTCTATAAATGTCGATCATATTTTCTAAGCAAAGGTGAGTCACTGGAAAAATAGTCCCAAAATGTTGGCCAAGAAGGAAAGTTCGAGTACCGTCGATCTAGATAACTTAAAATTTGATGTCAAATTCATTCAGGATGTTAGTAATTTTCAATTTTCAGTACTAACTGTTCAGAATATAGTTCCCCTCCCCAGTGCTGCACAGTACATCTCTGGCTCCCTCCCAACCACAGAGGGTGCATACATATATATTCAGGTAAATATGAAACACATTTCAACAACAAAATAAAAGTACAATTGTATAGATGACGTGCCATGAAGCTTCTCTAAGAAGATAACCTCAATATAACGGCATGTCATCCACTAAGGTTTTCTGTTGCATGGGTGGTTTTTCTAGTGAGCCATTGGTGAGACCCACAGACGAAACCACATGGGTAAGACAGCAGAGATAAACAGTAAAGTATGAGGACCGTCAGCATTCAGAGATAAACAAGCAAGTATGAGGACCGTCAGCAATCAGAGATAAACAATAAAATATGAGGACCGTCAGCAATAAGAGATAAACAATAAAGTATGAGGACCGTCAGCAATCAGAGATAAACAATAAAGTATGAGGACAGTCAGCAATCAGAGATAAACAATAAAGTATGAGGACCGTCAGCAATCAGAGATAAACAAGCAAGCATAAGGACCGACAGGAAACAGATCTCTGTGGAAAATGTATGTTTTCAATGAACAAAAAGTACCTACCTATTTTTATGACATACGCCTCTTTCCTCTGGGGATGTTGGTTCATTCTTGTTATATTATAGCTTTTATTACCACTAAAATTTCAGGACATAAAGTTCGGCGCACAACCTCCGAGGTACATGGCAAGGTAAGGGACAGTCCATAAATTATATCAATAAATGTGTGGGTTAGGTATGAAAAAAAGGTGAACAGTTGTAAACAAGGTGAAAGTGTAGATGTTTAACAAAAGTTGTCGTCAACAATACTGTTTTATTATGCATCAATTTAATTGTGTACATTTGAACATTATTTTTATAAGTTTAAAAATTGTTGTTTTTTTAACTTTTTATGCATTTTATTTTTTGGGTGGAAGGTTGTGGGGTACATTTTATTGACACAATTGAACAGTGGAGTGCATGAAATGCTGCTTTCTGAACAAGAAGAACGGGAGAAAACTGTTTTAAAAAAACCACCAAACTGATGAGGTAATTTATGGACAGCCTTTAAGTATAAAGAAACTTAACTGTGTAAGAATATTGAGGTTTGTATTGGTTTAACCATATAATACATATTATATTTTTGTTTGTTTTTTGTTTACACAACAAAAAAGTTCAACTAATATATTTTGGTCATTTTTGTGTTCACAAGTATAGCGATTATTTCCCTTTAAAATCAGATGGTTTTTCAATGAACCCTTAAAACTTTCAAGATGATGCATGCCTTTCTGCATGCATTTACATTTGTAGAAATTGTTTGTATAAAACTGTGTAAATAAAGAAGTTTTGTGCAATTTTACAAACAGATAAATGATAGTAGACAAAACAAACAGATACATGAAAACAGACAAAAAGACATATGATAACAGAAAAACAATCATACAAATAATAACAGGCATACATTCTTTCTCTTGTTCTTCTTCGTTGGTGGTTGCTGATCCAGTAGTCTATGGTTCATAGTTCGTCTTCATTCGTTCTCCACATTCTGCAGTTTACAGAACGGAATATGTTGTGTCGTAGTTTAATCTTGACTGCATTATCTGTGTCTTATGACATCACACATGTGATATCAGCATGACATGTGAATCACTTTGTACTTCTATAGAATGGAAATGCCAACTCCATCAATACAATGTCCGCAGTCATCTATTACGCCATGAGAGTCAGGTAACAGCGTCGTTATTCTTTGTTTCCATTACGGACTCCATCAACAATCAGTATCAAATTATTCTAAAGTCTTACATAATAATTTCGTTAATCAAGAGATAAAATAAGAGATGTTTTTGTTATCGTAAATGAAAAAAAATGTTTGTCATGAACATGTTGTTTTGACCATCTATACTCTATATTTCTTCTTGTGCTCGAGAGATCGCAGGTTCGAATCCATCTTATTTACAAATGTGAATTTTTTTTTAAGATTATAGCTCAAAGCTACATAGTTACATGCTATCAATAGTATTTGCGGTAGCCGGCGTGCCGCATTATTCGCGGTTATCTGCGTGCCGCATTATTCGCGGTTATCTGCGTTTTGTATTATTCGGGGTAGCCGGCGTGCCGCATCTTCTTCTTCTGCGAATCTGTGAATATGGCTATCTTCTTTGGTCTTGGCAGTCCTGGTTCAGTGAAGGTTTTCAGTGCTTGATGGAGTGCAACTGCTTCTGCTCTAAAATTAGAGGAGTATTTCCCGGTTGGAAAAGCTTTTGATATTGTCTTCCCATCTTTGAGTCTTATAAAAATTCCACCTCCTCCATTCCTTACTGCTCCTTCTGCCGATCCATCTGTGTAGACATGTGTCCAATCCTTGGGATTGTATTTTATTTCTATCATCTCCAGTGTCAATGCTTTTAGTTTGGTGGAGTTTGGTATTCCTTATTAATTATTCCAGGAACCTGTGTTATTATGGAGACATTCTGGAGACTATTGCCGGGCTCTTCATAGTCCGTTAGTGTTTCAATTTCATTTGGGAGGTTTGTGAGGATTTCTTTATGTTGTTCATGGATATCTTTGGAGATGTGACAGAAGCTGGTTCTCTTCAACCTGCTTGTGGTTGATCTAGAAATGTGCGCATACATCGGATGGTTTGGCATGCGCTTAATTTTTTCCCTTTGAACAAGCACTCTTTCTTCTCTTCTGTCATCCAGTGGGCGGATGTTTACATGTTTTTCCATTGCATGGATTGGAGTGGTTTTCATCCCTCCAGAGATAAGTCGAAGTCCTGCATTTTGTACTTTAGATAGGCGATCATTATTTGTTTTTGATGCCGATGCCCAGGCTGTCATTCCATATTCTACTACAGGTCTGACAGGGAGCCTCATTATTGTGAGGGAAGGAGTACATAAGGGGAACCTGGGTACAATGAAGTCAATCAGCTACGCCCTTTCTTTCATTTCCTTACGTAACCCATAAACAAAGAGCAATGATTATTTACTAGTGACACTCTCCTAAATAGAAGGCTTGTGCACAGAAAACGTAAACATTTCCTGAAAGGCCCATTGTGATTATATCCGTGAATCTTTTGGCTCGACTTTGGCTATTTTGTGGCATTCTATCCCAAGTACAGTATATAAATAATGATCAATTAAAAACTCAAAAATAATCAAAAAAATAACGAATAAAATCATAATTAATTATGTTCAAAGGTCTTATAATAAAGTCGCAGGTCACAATTTAACATAATACATAACTACTGTAGAAGTCTGGTTGGTGAGTCGCATTCATTCACGATTCATGATGTGTTCTTGTAGAGTACATGTATTCGAGAACTGGTGTTATGATAATGCATCTTATATCAAAGTGTTTTTTAAACAGTTGAAAAGCGCAGCGCCTGCACGTGACTGCAAAGAATGAAAAACATGAACATATCGCACCATTAGTATACCTGTTGATCATCTTCATAAACATCTGTTAACCAGCAGGTCTGACAATAAAGAAAACGGACAACTTAAAAGCAGAAGATATACATCAAAGACTCAATGCAAGTAATTGTTAGCACATTAAATATTTGCAGCACTCTCTGGAGGAACCTTACAAAAGTGCAATCCTACTGTTGCAACAACAGCACTCGAGGTGTACACATACCGAAACGTTCAAGAAAAAAATCACTGGTAGAAAGTATATATGACTTTACATGCCTGCTGTTTACTCATTATGTGTATCTCACGTGAAATAATAGGAGTGTGCGTGTTTGAACCGAAGCTCATATGTAACTTTGATACCAGCTTCTTCTACTTATTCCTTGTTCTCCAGTCGGAGTCAGATGGAGTTATATGGCTTTTCTCAATGAACTTTACCGTCGTCGCCAGCTGCATGACAGGGCCGTAGAGCGTGTCCGCCAGACATGTGTTAAATGGTCATATTTTCCTTCTTGAGTTTGTCTACTTTGAGATGTAGATATACAGAAGAATCATCATCAGGTTCAGATAATTCAATCATGGATTCTCTAAATGTTCAATTGTTTCCAGTCTTTTTTTGTCGTGATCGTTGTTAACCTTTTTGTAATGTTGTGATGTCAGACTATTTAATGTTTTTTCACGTTGTCATCCTAGATATCGTGTACCTTCCAGCATGTCAGTTGTAACTATGTACAGAAGAATAGGTATACCTGCAAGAAAAGAGATACAAAATAAGAAGGTCATGAATAATATCGGATTAAAAGTTTACAGTTAATGGAAATAAACACAAGACACAAAATACTTTAGAAACAGTAAAGAAACAGATCTTGTTGAAGCACTTCCAAGAGAGAAAAGTTGAAAGGTGGGAAACAAGATTCACACAATGATTCAGGTGGAATCAAAGATCACAAATAGATAAATTATTATTTATCAGAGTGTACAACCAATGCAAGAATCGTAGGTCTACAATATTGGAGATCAATTTCAATTAAACCTCGTTGCTGAGATGGAATGTGATCTGATTCGTTAAACTAAACAGGCAATTAGTGTGGCAGCTAAAAAAACTACTGAACTCCAACTCTTATCTACAGCCTGTGGTATTCCTGACAGATGCAAGGTCAGTGCTTCAAGCTCTCCAGTCTGAAAAACTAACAGACTTGAAAAAACTACTTAGCGAATTGTCTTACCAGTATAGGGTAACCATGCAGTGGATACCCTCTCACTGTGGAATACCAGGAAATGAAAAAGCAGACCAACTGGCTAAGGAAGGTGCTGCCGAAGACCAACCAGATATACCAATCACCTACCATCAGAAAAAACAGATGATCAAGTCAATAAGAAAGCCACAAACACCAACACAAGATGACTATCATATTATGAACAGACCAGAACAAGTTATAATTCTACGTCTCAGAACAGGACACAACCGACTCCGCAGTCACATGTATACAAAGTTCAAGATTGACAACACAGCCATGTGTACATGTGGACAGGCAGCACAGAGTGCCAAACATATACTTCAAGAGTGTTCTGAGCATGAAACACTGAGGCAGACATATTGGCCAGAGGAAACAACACTGGAATCAAAGCTCTATGGGACACTGTATGAACTACAGAAGACAGTGAGTTTTATTGGGGAGACAGAATTACAGATATAGACATGTTTCAAGTGAACGAAAGAAGAAGAAGAAGAAGAAGAAGAAGAAGTTAAACTAAAAATATAATAATTCTTCCTGAAGATACCACAGGCAATAAGAATACGATATCGTGTGATAATAATTCTAAAAGTTGACATGCTGCCTAAAAATAGGAAGATAATTAAATGCATTGCATCCTGCTCTCCCCATAAGCATTCATCCAATCTCAATGAAACAGCACGACGTCTGAAAATCGTACAACCCACAGCACGTAACTGCCTTGTTTGATAATCGCCATAACTCTGAAAAAACTGGCACTTCTAAAGAATACATCATTACCAGGGACCATACCCACAATCCTTGACCTCAAGGGATTTAACAGCAATCATAGAAAGATCAATTTAAAAAACTTAAAAAATATATCATAAGGAGTTAGGGTTAGGGTTAGAGACACAAGGGTTAGGGAAAGATCAATTTATAACTTAAAAACTATCATAGAGAGATAAATTTAACAAAACACCTTAGCAACTATCATAAGGATATCAATTAAAGAAACTTAAAAACTTTACCAGGGAGAGAGAGTAATTATGATAACGTAAAAACTATCAGAGGGTGATCAATTTATAAAGCCTAAAATTTGTCATAGGGATATCCATCTTAAGAACGTTAAAAATATCCTATGGAAATCAGTTTAAAAATAAAACGTAAAAAAATTATACTGAGGAGACCAATTAAAAAAAAATTAAAACTTAATATCCTAGGGCACACAATTTAAAAGAAGTTGCAATCTACCAGAGGGAGATCAATTAAAAAAACTTAACGCTCCCATGGGGAGATCAATTGAAGAAAACTTAAATGCTATATAGGGAGACCTCCAGCACGATAATTCCGCGCTTGTCCTCAAACCTTTGCAGATTACCAGGATGTATTCCGCAGAACGGAATGGACTGGCATGGTTTACAGATTATCTGGGATAATCGCCTTTCGGACTGACATATCCGAATTCAGTGTGACTTTTGAGTCACTTTCACCATATATAGAATGTGTCAGCTATTTCACCCCAAAACCACAATACTCACCTCTTACGATATGCATTTAAAGTAAACAGTGTTGTGATATTCTATACTCCCTTTCCGAGATGTGGAACAAAACACATGCAACAATGAGCTTGATAGTTAAAACAGATCAATGGAAGTTATCTACATATGCTCTAAAATAACTCATTTTGCTATCAACCAATCTCCATGTTACATTCTGCTTTTCAAAGAGTTGATCACTTATTGGTAATAAGTGACATCGTTGGTTCAGTTTATTTCATTTTGAGTAAGAATATGTATAACTCAGAAAAAGCTATTACAGAGAAAGCTCTAAATTTCAATGGCGATAGTGAGATCATTTTCACAGAAACCCACAAAATAGCTTTGCCCGTAGAAAGTGTTACTTCATCCTTGCAATAACTGACTTGAAATGTTCACAGTATCTTCTATGTTAGTGGAAGGATAGAGAACAGTACAAATGTTTCCTTTACAGAGCCGGCGCCAGAACCTGTTGACCAAAAAAAAATCGGGCATCACCGTGGTTTACTTAATCGACCAGAACAGAGAACATCACTACATCCAGACAAGTAATTCTAACGCGGGATGAAATCTGACAGTACCACGACACAGACACTCTGACGGGAGATTCGGTAATATTCAGATGCTTAAGTTTTGCTATTTTCCATTACTTCATGTAGCTAATACCAATTTGAAAATATTAAAAGATTGTGGATACAGATTATGATCCAACTTCTAATGGAACTAGAAATGTATCAATGAAGTGCAAACTTAGGGATTTCAGAATAACCAAACAAATATAGCTCATATCTCTCAAAACATAACAGTTGCCAAAAATCAAGAAGAAATGTTTTTTTGACATTAGATGCCAGAACAAATTAGTATATATGTCTAGATGTCTAAACAAATTAGTATATATGTCTAGATGTCTGAACACATTAGTATATATGTCTAGATGTCTGAACAAATTAGTATGTATGTCTAGATGTCTAAACAAATTAGTATATATGTCTAGATGTCTAAACAAATTAGTATATATGTCTAGATGTCTGAACAAATTAGTATATATGTCTACATGTCTGAACAAATTAGTATATATGTCTAGATGTCTGAACAAATTAGTATATATGTCTAGATGTCTGAACAAATTAGTGTATATGTCTAGATGTCTGAACAAATTAGTATATATGTCTAGATGTCTGAACAAATTAGTGTATATGTCTAGATGTCTGAACAAATTAGTATACATGTCTAGATGTCTGAACAAATTAGTATATATGTCTACATGTGTGAACAAATTATTGTAATTGTCTTTATATGTGTTGTCAAACTGAAGAAAACGTGTGCCAGTGTGAGTTGCGCGGGGTAAGTCGATCATGTCTTCTAATTGCTTAATGTACCAACCGATGATCGATCTCCTCTGCTGTAGAAGAAACAAAGGGACATTACAATTATGGATTGGTGTTCCTTGTGTCTGATATTTCGTTCTTCGATTTTGCTCAATACCGAGTTTCCACATGTTCTAAGATCAGAATACATGCTTGTTCTTATTGTAACACGATCTTCTTGCAGACTTTACCAATTGTCAGAAGTAATTGCAAAGGATTCAAGTGCGCTGCCAGCGCGAAAAGCGAAAAAAAGAATAGCACTATGTTTTCTTGTCATGTATGTTGCGCATAACGACTAAGGAGGGGTATAGAAATAAAATAGTCTGTCCCTTCCTATATCTACGGGTTGATTGCTAGAAAAGATTTAGCAGATGACTAGAATAGATTTAGTGGATGGCAAGAATTATTAAGAAATATTTTTTAGTGTATGGCTAGAATAGATTTAATAGATACTAGAATAGATTTAGTAGATCGCTAGAATATATTTAATAGATAGCTAGAATAGATTTAGTAGATAGCTAGAATAGATTTAGTAGATCGCTAGAATAGTTTTAGTATATCGCTAGAATAGATTTAGTAGATCGCTAGAATAGTTTTAGTATATCGTTAGAATAGATTTAGTAGATCGCTAGAATAGTTTTAGTAGATCGCTAGAATAGATTTAGTAGATAGCTAGAATAGTTTTGGTAGATAGCTAGAATAGTTTTAGTAGATCGCTAGAATAGATTTTGTAGATGACCTGCATTATTAAGAAATATATTATTTTAATGTAATTATTATTAAAGACCTCACAAGGTCTACGATACTGGTGTGTCAGTATCCCCCGATTACCACATCCTGCAAGTAGACCTGCCCAATTTTAGGAACAATATATCATCATTCGTCTGTCAGATTCGCTGACCAATCCACAAAGATTACATATCTAGCATTGCCCGTCATTCACCTACAAGTCTACTATAAAAGGAAAAAAGGTACTATGTCTGCTAGGCTGCATCTATTCATTAATTGTAATTGCTTCATATCTTACAATTCTAACCCCTTGTTGATACAAGGGCAACATAATCTTTACACCTTGAACTAGAAGTATATGCATTTGTTGATACACGGGCAGCCTATTCTTTACACCTTGAACTAGAAGTCTAAGCACTGGTTGATACACTGGCAGCTGATTCTTTACACCTTGAACTAGAAGTCTAGGCACTGGTTGATACACGGGCAGCCTATTCTTTACACCTTGAACTAGAAGTCTAAGCATTGGTTGATACACTGGCAGCTGATTCTTTACACCTTGAACTAGAAGTCTAGGCACTGGTTGATACACGGGCAGCCTATTCTTTACACCTTGAACTAGAAGTCTAGGCACTGGTTGATACACGGGCAGCCTATTCTTTACACCTTGAACTAAAGTCTAAGCACTGGTTGATACACGGGTAGCCTATTCTTTACACCTTGAACTAGAAATATAGGCACTGGTTGATACACGAGCAGCCTATTCTTTACACCTTGAACTAAAGTCTAAGCACTGGTTGATACACGGGGAACCTATACTTTACACCTTGAACTATAAGTCTATACACTGGTTGATACACGAGCAACCTATTCTTTACACTTTGAACTACAAGCCTATGCCCTGGTTGATTACATTGGCAACCTAGTCTTGTAGCCATTATGGTTATCAGAAGTGCAAATATGTTCTCATTGTGGTCATCAAGAATACAAATATGTAGCAAACGTGGTTGACAGATATGCAAATATGTGGCCATTGTGGTTATCAAAAGTACACCTATGTGGCCATTGTGGGAATTAGAAGTATAAATATGTGGCCATTTTGAAATGTTAAACAAATATTATGCCATTGTGTTTATTTCAAACAAATATATAGCCATATTAGTTATCAGAAGTGCAAATATCTGGTCATTTCGCTTATTTCAAACAAATCTGTGGTCATTATGATTATCAGAAGTAGAAATTTGTGGCCATTGTGATTATCAGAAGTGGAAATGTGTGGCTATTCTGATTATCAGAAGTGGAAATGTGTGGTCATTGTGATTATCAGAAGTGGAAATGTGTTCCTATTGTGATTATCAAAAGTGGACATTTTTTGGCCATTTCGTTTATTCAAACAAATATGTAGCTATTGAAGTTATCAGAAGTGAAAATATGTGGCCATTGTGATTATTTAAAAAAATAAATATGCGTTAATTATTTTTATTGCAAACAATGTGTGACCGTTGTTGTTATATCAAATAGATGGATTGTCTCAAAAGATGGAGTAGATCACCAATGCTTCCATGTTGTAGACCAATGATATACAAGATGAAATGATCAAGAAATCTTGCTGATGTCGGATCTATCAGACCGAAAGATATCACAGTCCAGCTGTAAATAATGACACATACAATCTGTGCAACTGAAAAGGCCCTGCTAATCTGCAGGAAGCTGAGAACGAGGGCAAAATAATAAAAGAAGTAATTGTTTACACATGCCTCATATTATTCCTTTAATCTGCCTCTTTCTCTTACACATGTCTCATATTATTCCTTTAATCTGCCTCTTTCTCTTACACATGTCTCATATTATTCCTTTAATTTGCCTCTTTCTCTTACACATGCTTCATATTATTCCTTTAATCTGCCTCTTTCTCTTACACATGTCTCATATTATTCCTTTAATCTGCCTCTTTCTCTTACACATGTCTCATATTATTCCTTTAATTTGCCTCTTTCTCTTACACATGTCTCATATTATTCCTTTAATCTGCCTCTTTCTCTTACACATGCTTCATATTATTCCTTTAATCTGCCTCTTTCTCTTGCACATGCTTCATATTATTCCTTTAATCTGCCTCTTTCTCTTACACATGTCTCATATTATTCCCTTAATCTGCCTCTTTCTCTTACACATGCCTCATATTATTCCTTTAATCTGCCTTTTCCTATTACACGTGCATTATATCCTACCATCGATCTTCCTCTTACATATGCAATTACATATTCCTCTTACAGAGTTAATCATCTTACAGTCAGTCGCCCTACAGTTAATCGTCTTACAACCAATAATCTTATAGCCAATCGTCTTACAATTATCTGTCGTACAGTTTGATTCTACTAGAAATTCCGCTATTACTTCGACAGATACCTCATTCTGCATATGAACTATTCTTTTCAATTCTTCTTCTGCATTCGTTACATAACTTCTTCAGATGCGTCTTATCATGACGTACTGCAACATGTTCGTCTATGACTTGCCACATCCGACGTCAGCATTACTTCTGGGCACTTCATGCTCACTTTAATTCTATACAGAAAACCATCGACACTAAGTCCCATTCATTAATAAATGAGTCAGCGACTTGACTTTAATTGTTGGTAATAATGGACATCGAATCAGCTTTAATATCTTTTCTCATTTCCTCGGGATCATTCCCAGCTGGGGAACAATGGGTACGGCACTGCTCTTAGTGGACCTAGGGTTCGCAGATAACCAAGATCCCAACAGTTCCTAGCCGTGGTGCACCCTGGAAACAGAAATACAGCTGCTCGGGCTGATTATGGCTAAACCTGTTCGGGTCCTTGAATGTGGAAGCAGCAGATAGAAAGAGAAGTGATAGCTAAAGAAACGTTCAATATCTCCGACACCACATGCAGTGACACTATCGACAGACAGTGACGCTAGTAAGTCTGGCCGAAGCATTTGAGTGGCGATCATTGCAGAAGATGCGAATTGGGCAGATATTATGAGAAATATTAAGCTATGGTGTGTTAGTCTCCATAAGGATACAATATTAAGTACACTGAGAAAGCACCACAAAGCATGAAAGCAGCGCCATGTGCAAAGAGAATGAGAGAACTTTTCAAAGAAATCGGAACTAAAGTATTGTCAGCTCGAGACAAACTCCTAGTTAGCTGCCCGTGCTCCACGCCTGTGCCAAACTCTACTGTCGAGTTTTCCTATACCGGAATCATGCTCGCAGATAGAAAAGGTTTAGTACCCGATGGATAGAGGCACAATAGTTTAAGGAGACAAGACAAGCTCGAGAACAAAATTCTAGTCCGAGTGCTCTAAATATGTGTATAGACTCAGACTTGGACGAGGCGTTCACGAAGTCGGTGTACCGCACCTCGGCAAGAGGGCAAACGAACCCAGGTCCAACTCTTCTGTCTAGTTCTTCCTAAACCGGAATCAGGCTTGCAGATGAGAAAAAGGTTCAGTACCCGATGGGCACAGGCACAATATGTCTTATTACACTAGATAAGTTCATTTGTTGTCGAATACCTGGTGCAACAAAGACGGTGAAGGACAAACCGTCTCGGCGTAGAGTCAATATACATTAGCCGCCTGGCGACAGATGGACATGCTGTCACAAGCTAGGGTAACCCACCCAAAATGTCAAGGCCGTAATTGAATGTGATGGGCCTACATGGCACAGTACTGTGGCCACAACGTAACTACGCTCCCAGAAAAGATCGCACGAGTCTTCGTGTAGATTATTATGCAGCGAAGAAAGAAAAATAAGACACAATTTGCAGCTCAGATAACCAATGGGGCGTTTATTTAACAAGCAATTCGTTAATTGTGTGAATGTTGTCTAAACTAACATTGTTAGTATTTGATATTGCTTCTTTTTGTATATTTACCTACCTGTTATTAACTACTCATATAAGAGCTCATAGCATGTAATTAATCAAGCATGAGGAAAACCCCTGAAATCTCAATGGGTCAGCGGATTATAATTTTAGAACCTTGGAATTACAGTTTAAAATCGAAACTGTTACTGTTTTAGTTCAGAGCCCATACAACTTTAGATACAAAAATAAATATACATTGCGGAAAACTTCTAAGGCTCCAGGTCTGCATGTAATTTACGACTAACTCTGGTTTCTTCAAAGAGTAATGAAAGTTCCATCACTGTCGAAGCAGACAGGCACATCACAAGGAAAGATCCTTGGTTTAAAACTGTAAGCGTTTGAAAACGGCAGAGTTGAGACAACCAATGACAACAGGCAGACGAGAGCTATTCATCTGGCCGGAAGTGATAAGATTAACAGAACCGACTGCGTTTTTATATAAAACAGTCCAGCCTAAAGGAAAACTAGCAAGCAAAAGCTATTAAGCTTGTGATTAAGTTCCCACATAGACTTAAGTGAGTTCGTTCCGCAGCTACTTTCAAAGTACGGTTTTATTTGTGTCTTGATGCGAAACGTTTATCTTATCTCTTCACCATCTTCATTTTTCAAAATCACTTATATATATATATATATATATATATATATATATATATATATATATATATATATATATATATATATATATATATATATATATATATATATATATATATAATTATATATATATATTATATGTATACATATTACTAAATATTCGTACGCATGTTTACTCTGTCGTTAAGAGATAGTGCTGGAAGCCCTGAAGATCACGGTTGCTGGTTCTAATTCAGGTCTTTCAGAAGTAATCCTACCAGCGGATGTCAACATCACCTAGGCACATATAAAATTGTTGGATTGACAACGATGTTTCCACCTATAAATAATATATAGAATGTTCGTTACTTATGACATTTTGCATTTGCTATGAATTATTCTATATCTAGGCTGCATATATTTATATTATTGCCTAGAAAATCACTACAGCCAAAAAATGATGGTTTGATGGCTAAGCCCTGAATAGGAAACGCTACCAAATATTCAAACATATTTATATATAGATATGTGCAAGTGTTGCACGCACACGGGGATATTCCATGAACTCTGTAATGGTCGTCTAAACAGCAAGAGATTTAAAAAAAAGTACAAAATGACTTGAGACAATGATTGTTTGTGGTGTTCGCCATCAGAGCACACACACACTTGAGCAAATGATTGTTTGTGGTGTTCGCCATCAGAGCACACACACACTTGAGAAAATGATTGTTTGTGGTGTTCGCCATAAGAGCACACACACACTTGAGACAATGATTGTTTGTGGTGTTCGCCATAAGAGCACACACACACTTGAGACAATGATTGTTTGTGGTGTTCGCCATCAGAGCACACACTTGTGTTTTGTGTGCAAATAATGTGCTATTATATTAACAGTAATGTGTTTTGCAGAAACCCGCTTATTTGACTTAAAAACCCATGTTATGAAATTGAAGCTGTTCACCAGATTCGTTCTTCATGTTAAATGAAAACATTGTGAACAATAGATAATATTCCAGGAATTTCAGTAGGTGGGCATAACTTAAACATATGCAGATGGTAACTGTTCTGATTAAGGTGAGACAGATGATCAAGAAATATAGTATAGTAGCAGAAATCACAGCAGAAAGGCCTTTTCTGAAATAACAAAAAGTCAAAAGAGATGTCTGTTTGTAAGAGACACAATCCCCAACATGCAAGATCAAAGTAAATTACTCAAACAGAATCACCAATTAAAATATGTGGGAACAACAATGACATTAGATGGATGAAGTTCAACACAGATATGAAATATAGTAGGACAGACAAAAGAAACATTCTTAAAAATTGAAGAATGTAATATGATGTCCATGTCAATAGAAATGAGGAAGACAGTTTATCAGAGTTACATAATATTGATTCTAACATATGCATGCGACGTCTTGGATAATGGATAAACAGGATAGTGAAACGTAGAGACAACAGAGATATGGTTCTGCTAAAAAAAGATGCGATAGTATCACGGACAACTAGAAAAACTAATAAAGAGGTGCTTTTAATAGTCAAATGTTACTGATGGTATCACGGACAGATAGAGAGACTAATGAAAAGGTGTTTTTAATAGTCAAATGCGAGAACGGGTTTATTTAATAATATCAGAAAGAGGACATTTTTGTGTGTGACCACATTAAGGCAGGGGGGTCTGGAGAACATAGTTACAACAGGCAAGATAGAAGTCAAGAGAGACCGAGGACAACTTGAGAAAATAATGATAGTCTGACATCGTGATATTGCAGGGAGCCAACAACGATCATGATAAAAGATAGTAGATATAGAGTTTTGTGGAGATCAGTGATCGACACTTCAGTCGACACGAAACATGCTGTTGATGGTTCAATTGAATATTAAACATCTGAGAACAATCATTAATGTACTTGAATCAGCATGCAGATATGTCCTCAGTAAACGGGGGTAGTCGGGAAAGGGGGTTGGGGCAGGGGGTTGGGGGAGGTGGTTGTTACCTACTAATGATCACAAAAGAACTGGTCGGTCACCCATTTATTAATTGCAATTTCCTTTTTTCAATATATTTGTGATGATCGTTTTGCATAAATTTGTTGGGGGTTTGAGGAGGAGGGTGGATGTTACCCACATTTTAGCTAAGTTCATAGTGCTAAAGGTTATGTTCTGATTTCCTAAAGGGGTAGGGAGGTGGAAAGGGTGTTGGAATCCCCTCTCCCAAACCAACAACAACTGACATTTTGTTATACGGTCTTGATCTCCGAGTAGGAGCGTTGTAGCCTAGTTCATAGTGAGCTTGCTTTATATCACCAGATTACAGCGTGCCAGGTTCGAAAGAACGTCCGGACCACACACACACAAAATAAGTTGTAACGATTTCTCGCTTGACACAACCACTCCTCTAGTCGACTCAGCTGTAAATGAGTACATGACGCATGATTTCCGGGAGGTAAAGACATCAAGGATGGGAACTGACCACCACACCTGATAGCTGCTGTGTCTTAGTACATGAAGAGATATATTCATCCCCGACAGCAAGTTGCTGCGATGGTGCATACCTTTACCTTACCTTGATCTCCATATAGAACTGAATCTCTAAATACAAACGTTTTCTATGCAATGACCGATTTCTTTAAGAACATTATTAATTCTAGTAGAAACTGGCTCGATAAAATTGAAATAATCATTCACTTAAGATCTGTTCATTGAAGCATGACCGGTCTCGAGTATAAAAACCTGCTTACAGAAAATTTAAACATCATCTGAAAGTGCGAGTTTTATTATTTCCGTATATCCGTTGGTCGGCCGCTGCAATTTTTGGCATGCGACTCCAAGTACAGAAAACGTGACCAGCAAAAAAATCACAACAATAATGAAAACGTAACAAATGAATTTCCAATTACATATGCACATCACTAAATCTGTTGTTTCTATTTATCAGGAACAATGCAAGACAAAGAGTAACAAAATATTAAAGTCTTATATATATATGCAGTATCATTATTAATTAGATTTTTTGAAGTGTGTCCTGTAGTATTATTGATAAAGACCTGATCATTGAAACGTCGATTTGATATGTTCTACATAGTGTTATCTATATGTGTCCTTGTCAATAATTTTGTGCACTATAAAACTTAACTAATTTTTGTTTTTCCAAAGTTTCTATTGATTAAAGATTTTTGTAGCAGTCTCAACAATGATAAGTTAACAAGGCAGTATAATAAGCTATCGCTGCTGCAACCTTCACAAATAATTACGACGACAACTTACAAGTATGTCAGTGTTACGCAAATGTATATAGTACTTAAAGATTTCGTTCGTCTTCATTATCATTTACTATGTGCCTTCTGAATGTCAAGTTTCTTTCACTCTATTTCTATATAGAATGGTAAATTATATTTCTAATAACCTGTGTAATAAGTAACTACGATTGTTATTTAGTTTAGTATAGTATTCAGAAGAACTGACTGTATGTTATCGACGCAGTGTCGATATTCATTGATCTCATTTCGGGTTCTGTCTACACAAGGGCGATACAGTGCATCACATCTCCACCAAAAGTACACAGCTAACAAAATGTCTTTTATTTTAGTTTATTTAAAATAGGGTTCAATAAAGTCGCTACTCACTGATATCACATAGATCTGCACTTAATATTCACCATCCATATGATGCAGTCTCACAGAAAATGAGTGCACAGTAAGTAACTTTGAAGACACACGGTACATAATATAGTGCGCTTCAACATATTTGCCCACACACTTCCTTTAATATCTGAAATAACCAGAATGTGTAATTAAATGAGATTTTGTATAGCAGTTTAAATATTGAGGGAATGTATAAATTTTATTTCACCAGGTGTTGCCATTTGCACGTGGCGGCATATTACTTTGATGTTTGTGAATGTGTGACTACTATAATGACAGAATTAATTAAGTATACAATAATTTATCCATGACCTAGATCGACACATTAACTCAAATTTAAATTAAAATCGTGTGTAACGTTCAAACTGAGACACAAACAGATTTGGTTGTATTACAAATTCCTCACCAAATGGTCATGTACGGTAGCTTCATTGTTTTTAAAGCAAACATCTTCAGTGTTTGTGTACATACATTATATAGAAATATTGCACTTGTGTAGTTCAAATGTGATGCAAATTTTTCTACATTATATCGCTACGTTTTACAAATAATAAACAGATAACCACTTGGATATTGTTATATAGACAAGATTGCATGAAAAGTGTATTCTGTGTATTAATGTCAACTTCTTATGGTCCGTATCTTGTGTCGTTGATTTGCAAAACTTTCCACATCCTTCTATTTCGTGTGCTGTCAATCATTTCCGAGAACGATGTTCTTCCATGCTACAATGCTAGTTTGTCTAGCATCGTCTCTCTTGATCTTCCCCTACCTCTTTTGCGCTGTTTTTACAATGTATTCCATCTTCCTCATGATGTGTTTTAAAATGTGGACTGTCTATTTATGATGCAAGTAAGCAGATCTCGTTTTTAATTACCTGTAACTTCTTTCAAGATATCTTCATTACGCATGTTATCCGTCCATGGTGCTCTCAACATTCTTCTACAAAACCACATCTCTGCTGACTCAATATAGTTTTTCACTGCTCTGCTGTTCAGATGTCCAAGATTCACTTCCATACATCAGAAGTGGTTCTTTATAACTTTTAAGAACTCTTTATCTTACCTCAATTGACAAAAAAATATATTACATATAACGGTCTTCATCTTGTGAAATGTTGCCCTTACATCTGATGAATGCACCCACATATTTGAATATGTTGACTTGCTTCAGACTGATCTCATCTGCTTTGTTGTTACATTCTGGAAGACATTTATTCTTTGATATTACTATTGCTTCAGTTTTTCTGATATTCAGACTAAGCTCTTGGTTGTGATGTACTTGTAAAATTATATTAATTTTTAATTATAAATGTTTCATTTTCATCTATCAAACCTGTATCATCAGCATTTCGTAAGTTGTTTATAACATACAATCTAACTGATATTCCTGGCATATCTCGTATGGATCTCAATATCATGTCACTGTATAATTTGAACAAATCGGATGATAGCACACAACGTTGTCTAACCAATTATTTGATGCTACTGTTTTTTCAACGATTCGTATGGCTGCTCTTTGTTGCCAATATACATTCTTTATTATTCTCAGATCTTTACCATCGATGTTTAAATTATCCAAAATTCTAATTATTTCTTCATGTTTCACCGTCTAGATTGCATTAATATAGTCAATAGAGCACACATACAGATCTCTTTTAGCTTTCGTCAATTTGTCTATTAATATTCTGAAAATGTATATGATGTCTGTGCCTATCCCTTCTACGAATATACATTGTTCATCTCCAATTTCTGGTTTGATTTTAATTCTTATTCTTTTCATTACATTAGCATCATAATTTTTGTTACACGGCTTAATAAAATAATTGTGCTTGTCAAAGACGGATGTGTCTGGCCATAAATGCAAATAAAATGGCCAGACAACGCATTTCCATTCTCTGGACTACATCCTGCTGGAAATCTATTAGATACAGTGTCCTTGTATAAGAGAGACCCAACGCAAGTTTGAGATGGACGAATAAGAAGTTAATTGTGCGATGTCTCCACAATCTATGGCACACCAAGTTGCTTTAGTAGAGCTATACAAATATATTTCAAGAGATCTTCAGGTATATGTCCACAGTTTTATATGTCATTCAGCATTTTTTTTATCACTTCTCTACCCATTTACCAACAGTTTTACTTCCTTCAAGGGTGATGCTATCTGGCCCTCTGGATTTATATTTCTTAATGTGTTCTATTGCTTTCTCTACTTCTACTTTTAATATTTATGGTCTCTGACATTGGTCATTCGTGTTTGTCTCTCAACTGCTGCTGTCATTATACATTTCTTGTATACACTATGAGCATCTATATATTATTTTCTCCTTGTCCATTATTATCTTGACATGTTTTGTTTTCAAACAACTATTTGTTGAAAGCTTTCTAATTCCTGTTAGTTCACATATTTTAGTGTGTATATAATGTGTGACTTCTCTTTGTTTCTCAAATTTCTGGCGATTATTATCAGGCAGGTTCTTTCGCTGTCTTACATTTTATCTTTCTTTATGTATTGTTTTATATGCATTTTGATTTTGTTTGCTTTTTCTTCTTGCGTTTATTAACTGTAAAATTTTTCGCTGTCATTGACTTCTTCTTTGCTTTCCTTTTTTCGGGTATTATGTATTTTGATGAAATAATTCTCTTAGCACGTACCATTATTCATCTATACTGCTTATCATTTCAAAAGCGTTATCTCTGTTCTGTACAGCAATTGTGTATCTTTAATTAATTTATGTATTGGACTCAAGCAATGCCAGATCTAGCTTGCATTTCTTGGAGCTCTCTTTAATTTTTTCGATTGTATTCTAAATGTTCATATTATTGGGACATGGTCGCTATTGCAATTTTCTGGTTTTGTTTTCACAGACAGGCTGTTTAGAAATCGCTTGCATATTGTTAGTAGTCAATGTGATTGCAGTAATTATTTCCTGCACTTTTCCACGTCAAAAACATCTAGCGTGTTGCTGAAAGGAGGTGTTTCTAATTAACATGTTTTCTCCCTTACCCACTCAATACGTTTCTCTCCTCTAAGATGTCTATCAAAGTCCATATCCACCGATGACATCTTTATCTCTTTCCTCTCCAACCTTGACGTTAACATCTCCTAATACAATAATTACTTTCCTGTTTGTGCTAGTCATATTACGTTGTTTGCAAAAATTCTCAATTTCTTTTTTTGGTACCGTCTGCAGTTGGTGCATAAACTTGTATGAAAACAATTTCTACTTTATTACCATTTAGTCTAACTAGCAAACCTATATCTGATATGGTCATTTTATCCTTTTACTGTTTCTGATCTTTCTTTATCTCAATATTATACACACAATTGTCCAATGTTTCTTTCCTCCTGAGTAAATTATTATATATTTGTTCGTGTATATTTAACCTGCAACAATCTGTCGTTTTTCACATAATTCTAAGATGTTGGCGTTCATTCTCTTCATTTAATTCTTGATATTTTCTAGTGGATAGAAAGATGCTTACATCTCCTGTTGGTAGGATTTCCCTACCCCACTACAACTAACGATAAATAATTTCAGAATATTCAAAGACTTGCTCTATACTGTCTGCTAAAGTATATCAGAAAAAAGATAAACTGACATTTACTCCCATCGTTCATTGATCGATATTTTTTAATATGGTCCTTTGTAACCTAGTCACGGTTGTCAATCTAATGAAGCATTCGCAGGTTCCGGTGGTCTCGCCAGGATACGTTTAACTGCCGACCCCCAAACTCCGGTTGAAGAATCTCACCAGAGTAATTCATCGTTTGGCACTTAACGTTGAATAGTCGATACTTTTGGCCGCAGACTTAAGTGATTGGACACATCCACAGGGATTGAGGAGTAAATGGTTTTGAAGGATGGCTTTGGATACTGGTCATGAGATGGGAAAAACACGTCTCAGGCTTTCTCCAGAATAAATAAAACTACATCAGAAAAATGAGAGAAGTTATCAAATGAGATGTCTAATTAGACATACTCAATAAAATTCATAAAAATAGGGTAATTTAAGAACACTTAAAGCTGATAGATAGAGAGAGAGAGAGAGAGAGATTAGTGCAGGCACATGTTATAGGTTAGTAGATTAAAAAATATAAGGTTAAGAATTTGAAGTGAAGTGTAATCCATAATTTGTTTAAAATGTGCAATAATATATATATATATATACAGGAAAGAAAATGAATTACATATACACTGTTCAAAATAAAAAAATAACGCAAATTTTGTGGAGTTACTTTATAATAAAAGATACTTGCTGGTTGGACATCATTTAACCTATAGACTGTGTCCACCTTCTCATTAACTTGTTGCGGTTACCTGAATCATACTGACCTCATTATTCGTGAGGTCTTGAAAGAATTCAAGGTCAAAACAACATGTTTGTAAATAATGTGACAGGTTAATGAGAATCTCATGTAAGTTACTAACACAAAACATTCTGAAAATATGATTGAAATCATCTCGAATAGTATTTGTTATTGGAATCGGCAGTTTGACATTCTGCGAACGTGAACCAGCTAGCGCAATCTATTTCTATTAAGTGTTTCCATGACAGATGGTAGCTGAGTGTTTTCATGACAGATGGTAGATGAGTGTTTGCATGACAGATGGTAGCTGAGTGTTTGCATGACTGATGGTAGCTGAGAGTTTGCATGACAGATGGTAGATGAGTATTTGCATGACAGATGGTAGATGAGTGTTTGCATGACAGATGTAGATGAGTGTTTGTATGACAGATGGTAGATGAGTGATTGCATGACAGATGGTAGATGAGTGTTTGCATGACAGATGGTAGATGAGTGTTTGCATGACAGATGGTAGATGAGTGTTTGTATGACAGATGGTAGATGAGTGATTGCATGACAGATGGTAGATGAGTGTTTGCATGACAGATGGTAGATGAGTGTTTGCATGACAGATGGTAGATGAGTGTTTGTATGACAGATGGTAGATGAGTGTTTGCATTACAAATGGTAGATGAGTGTTTGCATGACAGATGGTAGCTGAGTCGGCTTAATACTTCCATGTTGGTGATTATGTCGTGCCACTTAATATCTACAGATATGCTGAGACATCTTGGATGAAAGATGTTTAGTTTGTCTCCTCTCATGTTTTGTGTAGGCAGTCCATGTTTAGTATCCGTAGTATAGTGTACTCAATGCGCATGTTTGATAAATCTGTAATTTTGTTTTCAGTTTTAGCTTTCCGTTTTTCCAAGGTCATTTTGGCTGTCCGTCAAAAATGGTAGCTGATGTCTCAATGCGTGCGTTTATTTCATTGTCTGAGGAAATGGTGAGTGCAACTGTAGATCATAGGTAACAATTCAGTTTGCTTTATTTGATTACTGTTTAAGGTATTGTGTGTTGGTATTGTAGATCTCCGATGCATCAACACTGTTTTGTATTACTTATTGAAAAAATAGAGTAGCTCGCAGGACGTTGCCTTTTTGCCAATTTGTGACTGCAACGTAGACTCACCATGTGTCACTAGTGCAGAATCATTAGCGAAGAGGAGGTCTGTGGCGAGTATTTCTGATGTTTTCGTCTTTGGTCTGAGAAGATATACATTTATTAGTGATCCATCGGAGCTGGTACGAATGAAGGCATCATCAGTTGCATTCCCAGCAGCATGTTTTAGAAGCGTTGCGAAGAAGATTCCGAAAAAGGTTGTGGCTAAAACACACGTCTGCTTTACTTCTGTCTTCACTGCGAAATTGTCAGATATATTGGCCTCGTACTATATGTTTCCGAGAATATCTTCATGAAACGAAACAATTAAGTACATACATTTCGGTGGACAACCAGTAGATTTTAGATTATAAAACTAGTTGCTCTCAGTGTTATTGACTCGTGTTTGCGAAAAACGGTGCACTCAACCCTACCCGTATGCAGTCGACGTCTTTGCTTCAGCATGTACTGATTTTAGTCCCATCATAAGTACATTACAAATAGCTTGATTCTTCTTCTTGATTCTTAATTAGAAACTGGCCTCACAGCACGTGGGATATTCCCATAAGTGCTCAGCCCTCTGTTCCAGCAGGCATCCGACTCGATGGTGTTTTGACTCTAATACCACTGAAACATACGTCGACATCAGGGCACAACTCTGGCCAATGCGACAGGTTTCTCAACAAATAGATGTGATGCACAAATGAGCATCATGATCCCCATTTATACAACATTCCATCACCATTCAATATCAAATCTAAACAATAGAAATACGTTTATGTACTTCGACAGAACTTTGTCAAATACCATAACAATGTACGAGTATGGCACCATGCACATTGCACGCGCTAGTGCAGTGTTTTGTGGTCTTGGTGCGAATGTGCGAGTTAATCTAGCGTGTTCTGAGCCTTCAAACCAAAAACAATATATGCAGTGAAACTAATATGTCTTTGCTGTTATTCTCTGGATGCCATATGATAGATATAAGACAGGTTAACTCTTTCTATATGCTGTTAGTGTTAATGCTTCTTGGTGAACGTTTGCAGCATCACATCCCTAACACAGCGATTCTAGAAAAAACTAAGATAGACAGCGTACATACCTTGTTGACCAGTTTTCAACTTCGATGGTTGGACACATGATCGGTATGCAAGACGAAAGTCTTCCAAATAAACTGTTTTCGGTGAACTAAGTACAGGTAAGATATCAGGCGAAGACCGGAAGAAACTCTCCAAAGATTACTTGAAGACATCATTTTAAGCACTGAGTGATAGAGTCAAGCTCTTGAGAACCACAGATCTTGATCATCCAGTCGCTTTGAACAGTCCGATTAGAGCGGATATTACAAGTTTTGAACATAGTAGAACGCTTCAGGCGCTTCACAAGAGACAAAAATGAGAGATCCGACTGTTTTCCTAATCTCAACAACTAATATATTCCTTCTCACGCTGCAATGGGTCTTTCAGAGTACGGATTTGATTCATTAGTCATATGAAGACTCACAAACAATCAATCAAACAAAACTTGACCCTCCTTAATGACCCTTCAATTGTGAAGGAGATTATCACTAGCCATGAGAGCTGGCATATACAATGGCGATCTGAAGCGAAGAGATTCAGAAGGTCCAACTATCACATAAAAGGAAAAATACACATGCAAGCAGAAATGTTGTCCTATGGTCAAGAGAGAAACGTAATTATAATAAGATCACCAATGTAAACTCCTCAACACAAACTGTATCCACTCAGAAAAAATTAATTAATAGAATATACCGAAGTATCGAGTACAGAAATTATCAAGCATCAGTATACTTAGGTTTGATCGTGGATACAAGAATGACAGAGCACGGACATCTAGATATGATAGACCAGCATGAGTCACACTTGCGGGGTTTTCCTTTGAGATTTTCCTTCTTAATTTTCTTGTTTTTCTTCATTTGCGTTTGCTCTCATAACCAAAATATAAATAACCAAATGGTCGGAGGGTGTCCGACAAAGTGGAAGTGCCGCAGTAACCGAATGAGCAAATAGTAAAGCAAAATAAATTTTCTAAAGCAAAATAAAATTTCTAAAATTTGAATCCTCTACAGCCCTATTTTATATATACTTTTTTATATATTTATATTCATAGGCAAGGTAAGTGTTTTTAGTAACCTGTTTAATTCATTTTGCTTTACTCATAACCAGCACGAGAGTTTGTGTGATTTTTGCCATTCTGCGTGAAATATGTGTTGTTGCAGGTTTCACAGCTAGAATTCACTACTTGCGCTGTTCCGTCAGGCACATTCGTTTTTGTCATGTTCTGAACTAAATCCCGCTAATACAACTAGAAAAAAGTACCCCATAATATTTTTGTGCACTGATCTTATATAGCAACACTATATAGTGTATATACTATTTTCCTATCCTACTATTTTCATGCTTTTAATTGACTGATGGCAAAAAGTGTACGCAAAACCATAAATGTTCCATCGCATCAGCTAAGCGAAATTTAAATCCCATGTTAAATCACAACTTTCTTTGGGGTAACAACCGACCCTTTCTGTGACGCCCGGGTCTTGTCATTTTGTATATCTAGATGTCCATGCATGGATGTATAACATCTAGAAATTAAAATCTCAATGAACAAGAAATCGAGCCATTCTAATAACAATTACTGGATTGTGTGTTTAGTGGTTCGACTTGTATCTATATCAGTATTTCCTTTCTAGTAAGGTATGTTCGTTGGTTGGTGAGAAGGAATTATATCTCATCTTGGCTTGTATCTGAATTATCAACCACTGAATGGAGTCACTTTTGGCTATGTCTGGATATACATTTTCTTATTCAAATAAAGGGATAATGAAGCTCACATAAGCCTCTAATAACTAATGTAATGATTTATCATGTGTGTGTGTGTGTGTGTGTGTGTGCGCGCTAGCCGTGTGTGTGTGTCTGTCTTGTCAAACTCATCTGTTCTTACAGAATAACATTTAGGTCACGGATTGTCTGTGTTATAATGTAATGCAAATATTGGCATTAGTTATGAATGAGGCACGCAATCTCCGGTAGCCACATCTGAGAATGGGAACAAACATTTGGAACGCTTTTTATTTTGGTTACGGTGTTAATAATATTCATCCATCGACTTCACCCCAAAGTGATATATCCATAACAGTGGTTCTCATCTTTAGACTTAAGACTCCCTTGGTGGTCACCAAGACATGTAGGTGGTCGGTAAGTAACAAATGCAATTGAAAGCGACATGTTAAACGGGAGGGGGGGGGAATGGGGTAGGGTAGCACAGCATGATGATTATTTTTATCAAAGTTTAGCAAGATAGTTATTGATAAACTTCACAAATTCTAGCTAAACCATAAAACAACGTCGGAGACTTTTCTTTAGGTATAGGGGTTGGGACATGGCAAAAATATACATTAAGGGGACTATGGTAAAAATAATTTAGACCAACTCTTCCATATGAACAAACATATTATTCATGTCTCCCCAGAAATACATAAATTTACACGGCAGACAGGATCACCGTGGCCTTATGGTTAAGCAATTTGCTTTATGCTCAAGAACTGGCGGGTTTGAACTCCGCTAGCGACGTCATGTTTATAAAAAATATTTGTTTTTTTTAGTTCCTGGGGATTCGCTCTGTCGTCACTTGAGGATTATTTTGATTGTATTATGTGTTATTTTAAGTGAATGACTAATAACTGTAATGTGCAGAAAATTCCTTGTGTGTTTTCTAGTGTGGATAGTTGAATATTCCTGGAGGGATGTCTGGAGTTTAGTCGTTGATCGTGCCGTCATGATGTTCGCTAGGCGCGAACAAGGAAGCGACCGATAGCCACCGGTATAAGTGGTAGCTTTGCAACTGGGCAGGGCGGGGCACCCATTTGTCCCGACATAAAATATTGTCAAAGGGAGCGGATACAAATGGATATCCCCCATATGGATGTGGAAAGCAACGGGAAACTACCACATTATTCTTCCAAGATGAAAGTCATGGCGACACACAGAAGTAGGCCTACAGTTAGTGTAAATATAGCAACATGGAACGTCAGATCGTTAGCGCAGTGTAGTAAATTAGTCAACATCAAGCAAGAAATGGAAAGAATGAACATAAATATCCTAGGAATGAGCGGAATGAGGTGGACTGGGGCAGGAGAGATACAGTCAGATAAATTTAAAGTCATATACTCAGGAGGACAAAAACACGAGAGGGGGGTAGGAGTATTATTAGACACAGAAACAGGAAAAATGGTGAAGGGTTTTATGGCAATATCAGATCGAGTAATATTAGTTAAACTAACAGGAAAACCGTTGGATATCAACATTGTGCAGGTATATGCACCTACATCAAGCAGTTCAGAGGAGGACATCGAAATCTTCTATGAAGATTTAGAAATCGCAATGAAACAGTGTAAAAATCAGGAAGTAACTATAGTAATGGGGGACTTAAACGCAAAAGTAGGTGAAACATAAATAAAAGATGTGACAGGAAGATTTGGTTTAGGAACTAAGAATGAAAGAGGTGATTTATTGATAGAGTGGGCACAGGCACATAATTTAATAATAGGGAATACATGATTCAAGCAACATCCAAGAAGGCTGTGTACATGGATTAGCCCAGGTGATAATACTCGGAACCAAATTGATTACATTTTAGTCTCTAAAAGACATAGAAACAGCATTAGATCTATGAAAACAAGGTCAGGTGCTGACTGCAAAAGTGATCATATACTACTGGTAGCGAAATTGTGTATAACATTAAAGAAGATCAAGAGAGCACCAAGGAATATGAAATTAGATTTAGCTTTATTGAAATCAGATGCTGACATTAAAGAAAGATACAACATAATTGTACAAAATAGATACAATGCCATTGCAAATATTCAGAGTATTGAAGATCAATGGAACATGCTAAAACAGTCGATAAACCAAACATCTAAAGAGATAATACCAAAAGTAAAACATACATCAAAACAAAAATGGATGACAGAAGAAATATTAGAATTGATGAGCACCAGAAGGAAAAATAAACACAAGATAGTGGAATATCAGAAAATACATAAGGAGATACGAAAGAAATGCAAAATAGCAAAAGAAAGCTGGCTGAACAAGAAATGCACAGAAATAGAATTGCATTACAACCAAGATACAACATTACTATATAAGAAAATTGAGATGATAACAGGAAAGAGAACGCAAACAGTTACAGGGTGTCTAAAATCTAAGACAGGGCAGGTATTAATGGGAATAGATCACATAGTGCAGAGATGGTCAGAATATATCAAAGAACTTTATGAGGACAATAGACCAGAAATAAACATACAAGATAACGGCGAGGGTCCATCAATACTCACAGCAGAAGTAAGGGAGGCACTAAGACACATGAAATATGGCAAAGCCCCAGGTCCAGACAATATCACATTAGAAGAATTAGCAGCTTTAGATGACTTTGGAGTTGAAATAATCACAAAATTGCTGAATGACATATATAACAGCGGAAACATACCCGATGACTTAATGAGATCCATATTCATAGCATTACCTAAGAAACCAGGGACCACCGAATGTGAAGAACACCGTACAATCAGCCTCATGAGCCAAAATAACCAAAATACTGCTCAGAATAATCATGAAGAGAGTGAGAAACAAAATAAAACTAGAAATAAGTCCAGAACAATGTGGATTTGTAGAAGGCAAATGCACCAACAATGCGATTTATATATTGAGAACACTAATAGAGAGGTCTATAGAGGTAAAAACAGATATGTACCTTTGTTTTATAGACTACACTAAAGCTTTTGACAAAGTTAAACATAGCGAAATTATACACATGCTAGAGAATCTGAACATTGACAGTAAGGATTTAAGAATAATCAAGAACATGTACTGGCAACAAACAGCAGCAATAAGAGTAGGAAAGCAATTTGGCCCTTTTCAACAAATAAAACAAAGAGTCAGACAGGGATGCGTGCTTTCACCAGACCTATTCTCTCTATACAGTGAAAACATATTGCGTGCAATAGTAGATATCCCAGGAATATCAGTGGGAGGACATAACATAAATAATTTGAGATATGCGGATGACACTGTTCTGATTGCAAAAAGTGAGGAAGACCTTCAAAACTTAATTAAAGTAGTAGTCACAGAAAGCAAAGAGAAAGGCATCTTCCTAAATATCAAGAAAACAAAAGTAATGGTTATTTCAAAGAAAGAAAATAACACACCTTGCAAGATCATAGTTAATGATATAGTATTAAAACAGGTCCACCAATTCAAATATCTAGGTACAATTATAACAGCAGATGGAAGAAGTTCAACAGAAATAAGATGCAGAATAGGACAGGCAAAAACAACATTCAGAAAAATGAAAAATATACTGTGTAATATGACCTTGTCATTAGAGGTGAGAAAGAGAGTTCTGCAGTGCTATATAACCCCTATACTAACATATGGGTGCGAGTCTTGGACAATAAACAAACTGGAAAGTGGGAGATTGGAGGCAACAGAGATGTGGTTCTACAGAAGAATGCTGAGAATACCATGGGCTGCCAGAAAAACTAATGTAGAGGTGTTAAAAGAGTTAAATGCGAAACGGACCTTAATCAACAATATAAGAAAAAGGCAATCTTCTTTTTTGGCCACTTCATGAGACAGGCAGGTTTAGAGAACATAATCACAACAGGTAAGATTGAAGGCACCAGAGACAGAGGGCGACAACGTGAGAAAATATTAGACAGTTTGACAACCTGGCACGGCAAAGAAACAACAACGACTTTGATACATAATACTGTGGACAGAGAGCTGTGGAGAGCCATGACCTCCTACGCCACCCGGCATGGCACCTGATGATGATGATGATGAGGGATTACCGCTTCAAGCTAGGGGTTACGTGCTATGAGTGGCTCAATCAACATGCGACGTGTCTCTTCATTGATTGAGTGAGACGGAGTACACACTAGGTAACCTGAATGAAATTAAGTCAATTTGTATGGGATTTTGATACTTTCCCTATCCGGTATATGCACTATACTGTATAATACGTAAATTTGTTTGGTTTGTACATGTAGCGAGACACGCCTCTCTCTCTCTCTCTCTCTCTCTCTCTTTCTCTCTTTCTCAAATTATTTTTCAATGAACAGTCGAGGAAGAAAGGGAAGAGGGGAACAGAGAAAATCATGGATAGATAACAATCAAGGAATGCCCTGGGCGTGTTTTTTTCTACACATCTCAGAATCACTGAGGACAGAGAAATGTTTTGATTGCATTTTATGCCGATGTACCCAATATGGCACCCCGACGGGTTATGGTTCTTATTACTATATACACTATTGTGGTATACTTTGATCTACAATTAAAAAATAGTTTATACATCCCACAGAAGCATATGCCTGTATCTTATATCGTGATATTTGAATGAAATTTCTAATAATCACCAAAGTTGTAACATATTTTCTCTATATAGTGTTACAAAATAAGTCAGAGAAGATCCGAGAACGACGCAGTGGGCTGCGGTAACACAAAAAACGAAAGAAAATATCGTGGCGCGCAATTCCTTCCTAGTGCGCACTTCTGTGTACATGAACACGTTTTGCGCGATATGTCCTTCCGTTGCACCATACACATTTATCTTTTACTTTGCTGTTTCACGGAGCACTTTTATTTTAGATTTAAAATCATTATTTTTAAATAATTATTTGTATAAATACGAACGTCAACAGGTTTTGTCTTATTTGTTCTAATTATCATTTTTCTAATTACTAGCAGTAGGAGTCCGGCAGTGTAGTTGCGTGGTATACGTGTATGTGACGATCAAGATCCCGTCGCAGGCAATTGTGAATCTGGACCTTTCAGAAAGCAGTGGCAAACTACTGAATGTATTTATATTTCCTAGAAAATCACTACATCCAAAAAATACTGGTTTGATGGCTACGTCCTGAATATGATACGCTACCAAAAAGAGGATTATTAAACACATTATTTACTTATACATAAATTCTCATGGTTTGCAGAATTGTGACCTTCCTGGTGATCGTGGATTATCAGAGCCGCGACCTCCACTATGTCTTTATAGTTGTAAAGCTCTGATATATCCAAATTGGACTAACATCTACGTTTGAACAGTGCGTACGATCGCTGACAGAGATACCTTTTACTTAACGGAAAAAAAAATTATGACCAAACATTAAATCCATGTGTCGAGTTCTCATGCTTCACTATCTCATGCGTTATGTCTCTTTAACTTACTGTGTTCTTGTTTAAATGAATCAAGTCATATTATTTCACAATCTTCAGAACTTTACAATCTAAAAGCAATCAATTGCAAGGTTATGGTAACAACAGCTTCATACTTGTGATGTATGTCACGAATGTGTACGGAAATGACTGAAAAGTACAACACTGCCACATTTAGGACACGTATGATTCGAAATGGACATCTGTGTCTTTGTTGTTCTAACTTTTCTGACATATTTTATAGTACGCTTTCTCTGTGTCTCTGAGATTTGTTGCGTTTCGGCGATGCAACCATCTTGGAAGTTATATCTGCGTCAGTGGTCGATTCTTAGAGGCTGACTCCAAGAATATGGCGTCGACGTTGAAGCTCTTTTGGAACATTGGCACAACCTATGAAACGTTTCTTTTACCCACCGGCCAGTAGTTTTCGCTTAAGACGATCACCATAAATCATCTGGGTTTGGGATTCGTTTGCCAGGCATGCGCACATTTTCAGCCCATTTCAAATGGGGGGATAAATGTTCCAGTGTTGAGTAACAACCCTAAACAGGAAGCAGGTGGCTGAAGTAACACCGGGCAAATGTCAAGATAAACAAAAATAGGTAGATGTGTTACCAAAACAGAACATAACACAACCTAACAACGAGATACAGGGAAAGACTTTGTTAGGTTGTGTAATGTTTTATTTTGGTAACACATCTACCCATTTCAAATGGGCCTTATTTAACATTGTATGAACGATTTGGGATGTTGGCTCTAGTCAGAACATCACTATTAGATACATTATTTTGCCAATTTTTCCTGAGAAGTCTGTGAATACAGCAAGTATCATAACTATACATTAACATTTCACGTGCTCTTGGCCGTTTATAACACTGTACACAGGGCCGTCTATATCACTGTAAGCAGGGCCGTTTATAACACTGTAAGCATGCCGTCTATAACACTGTAAGCAGGGACTCTATAATACTGTAAGCAGGGCCGTCTATAACACTTAAGCAGGGTCGTCTATAACACTGTATACAGGGCCGTCTTTAACACTGTACGCATAGCCGTCTATTCCACCTTAAGCAGGGTCGGAGATACATTATAAGTAAGGAATTATTGTTATAAAAATGATGTCTTCTGAATAGTGGTTAACATGTCTATAATGAGAATAATGATGGTGCTGATGATGATAGTGGCATTGAAGATCATGATAACAATAGAGATGACAATGATAAAGATGATATTGATGTGATTACAGTGATATGTGTATTGATGAAAGTGATAATTGTGATGATGATAATGCCAGTGATGGTGATTCTGTTAGATGATAATAGGAGTGTTTATGATAGTATTATAATAATAGTTCTGTTAATAACGAAGTTGAGAGAGTGGCCGAACTGTTAGAACGCCGGTCTCATAATCATGATGTTTCGTGCTGTACTCAAGATTAGGACATATTTTTGTAATCTTACATATGTATATTATAAAGCCATTCCTGTACACGTCGTGGTGACTGCAATAGTAAAGAAGTCTTTATTTCTCCAATCTCTAAAAAAAACCCCCTCCCCCTTTTACACAACTTAGAAAACTAGAGGAAACTAGAATAATGGGAGTGAGGACGATGATATTCATGATTTAGATTATTATTCATTAATTTGATAATGAAGATTGATATTTTCTATCATGGCTGAGCTAATAATAATGATGTAGTTGCTGATGCACGTTATAGTGTTTATGATGGAGTTGAAGGAGGTGATCGTATTCATAATAAATATATTGATTTGATACCATTCTTTACAACATGAAATCATATTATTTGTATGAGAAGCATAAACTTGTAATCAACTTAGTCGTCAGGCAACCTTGATTCTGAAAGCAAATTCAATTTGTTGTGAGTACAGGACAAAATATTGCATCAACAAAGGTCAAGACCCGGTACAAGACTTTGCGTGGCTGCAAGAAAGTCATGGCTCGTGTTTATCAATGTTACCGTGCGTCCGTCTGATAGTGTGGATAAATAAGTCAATTTACTATAGAAAGATGACTTGTCTAGAGGGATGATGTAATCTAGTGTACACTTGATGGATATAGTCACGAGTGATAAATGTCTTGATAATGGAATATATGTTCAATGCATCTAATAATAAAATGCCAAAGCAGAAAATATGTCGTGCTAATAGCATGTTATTCAATGCTACAATTAAAAAATTATAATGAATATTTATAAGTTATAATAATTATAAATGATAAGACAAACGATTTTAACGTTGCTAGCAATGGGTGGCTGTGAATAAACAATACAATAAGGAATACGCAAAGAACTATGTCAATAAAATAGAAATATATAACATAGAGAAATGTTCAGTGAGAAAACAAAGATTGTAATATTATTAGCTTAACTGGGAATAATTGTACAATAATCAACGTATCAAAGGCAAACCCATCCCAAAGAAATGTTATCAGGTCTTCTGGGAAGTAATAAAGCGAGCAGTGGTGCTGCAGTCGGTAAATGACAAAAAGCGCCTAAGATTGCATCAGTGGTGTGGAAAATAAAACTTGACTTGTTTAGTGGTGAACAACAGAGACATAAGGACAAAGATATATACAATTTGGTATTTCCAATATATACATTGAACTGTAAATAAAACAGAACTGTCTATGGAAGATTATCGATGGTAACTTGTCAAAACGTTTTAAAAGATCTACAACGAGACAAGGACTTAACATTCGTATTCTATTCCACAAGAGGCAGTTCTGGCTTTCTTTAATCCATACCCTCTTTTGTTTAGTATATTGACCGTAAGCAATACAGTACGAAAAAGAAATGAAACCATCTTCAGAAACGTCAACATATGGTGATGACCATTTCTTTTGTTTGAGACTCTCCCATTTGGTTTAAATGTGTGTTGTTTTAATGTCTTGACAAATATTCATTGGTCGTAATGTTAAGGGAAATATGTTTTTTTTAAATTGTGCTTCTTCTTCATTTAGATTTATTATTATCATTTACATTTACTATTTTCACTTATTTAACATGATTTTATTAAAGTAACAGTGTACTACTTAATTTTTATTTTATCATTTCCTATTTGTGGTGCTAAAGCCCTCACCCATCTATTCGGATGTCCTTATGAACTTGGGCTATTATATGGATGCAATGTAGATATCTGTTCTTCAAGAAAACAATGGCTTGCTTGTAGACACGTTGACATAGTGTACTGTAGATTTGTTTCTCCAAGAAAAGACTTACTGGTCGACACTTCGACACAATGTGATGTCTGTGTTTTGATCCTGAGAAATTACGAGCTATAGAGCTCGTGTTTAATCTGTGCATTTGTACACGAATTGTTCGCCATAGTTTCATTTATACACAAAAAATTCAAAATATTAGCGATATTCAATGCTTTGTGAAAAAGACTTATGTGCATAAAGAGCGTATGTTGAAAGCATGTTAAACTATTCATATAAAAGCTTTCGACGATTTTATGATATCAATGTTGGTGACTTTTATCCACATAGTCCATTAAACAACTCAAAAACTGTGGCATGGTACATACATTGGGACTAAGGTATGCTTTTTTTGTATATTTGTGTTTACAAGGGCGACCTTCGGCTGTGAAACATGGACACTCAATAAAACTACAGCCAAGAGAATAGTCTTTCGAAATGAATGCTATAGAATTGTCCTGAGAATAGCATGAACAGCAAGAACGACCAACTAAGGCGTGCTTAGAACAATCATCATCCAAAAAGGCTGGATTTTTCAACACTATATTAAGAATGAAGTTGTTTTTTCGGCCATATGAAGAGACACGATGGCATGGACAAAGGTTTGTTGGCGAGGGCGATAGAAGTCAGTAGTGGTAGAGGTCGACCACGACGTCACTGGGCAAGATATATTCAGAAATGCATGCACATGTCGCTAGAAAGTACAACTTGCCAGAGACCTCAAGGATTTCAGGAGAATCATAAGGAAGACTACGTTTTAGAAGGAGTACGTTAGATAACAACAAAGTCCATATAATTCAATTGCTTCAATTCGGATGTGCTGGCCCAGTTTGTTATTGCCTCTTTGTAGAATTTGTTGTGATCTTCTTTCGCGTCTTCATTCAACTTTTGTGTTCACTTTTAGTGTTCACTTTTACTTTTCACCTGTAATATACACTTATAGTATTGATCTTTAGCCGTCATCTTTATTTCAGGCATGTTAAGCATGTCTTTTTGCTACAGAAACAAACAAACATAAATTAGTTTGTTTGTTTGTTTTTCGTTCGCTCCATTGTAACCATCACGGATGTCCGTGCGATTTCCGCCGGGAGCGTGATTACGTTGTGCCACCGTTATGCGCCTTGTAGGCCTAGCACATCCGATTTCGGCATGCCTTGACAATTCGGGTGGGCTACCCTTAGCCTGTGACAGCCTCTATATCTGTCTCCAGGCACGCGTAGTGAAGACTCTTCGCCCAGACGATTTTCTTGCTCTCGTCTCACTCGAACGAGGTGTTCCACTGTCTATGAACTTGCCTCGTGTAATTGGACGTGCTGTGCCTGTGCCCATTGGGTACTGAACCGTTTCTCATCCATGAGCCTGGTTCCTTAAGGGGAAGAACTCAACAGAGGAGTTGGACCCTGGCTCTTTCGCCCTCTTAGCCGAGGTGTCATTCATCGACATCGTGTACCCCTTGTCCAAGTTCGAGTCTCACACCACGCGTTTGAGAGCAAGGCGTTCTCGAGTTGAGCGTCCTTGTCCCAATAGCGCCTGGGCCCATCAGGTACTGAACCCTTTCTCTCTTCAAGTGTATTTCCGGTGTAGGAAAACCTGACAGTAGAGTTGGGCCAGGGCTAAATCGTTGTCCCTTTTGTGCCTTAGCGAATCGAGTACGGAACCCTTTCTCTCTGCAAGTTACTTCCGGTATAGGAAACCTTGACAGTAGAGTTGGGCCAGGACTGCCATCGTTGTCCCTTTCTTGCCTACACCCATCGGGTACAGAACCCTTTCTCTTTGCAAGCATATTTCCGGTTTAGGAAGGCTCGACATTAGAGTTGGGTTAGGTCTTTTGCTTTACCAAACGCCGATGGATGGGTCTGGGTCTCTGCCTGTTAGGAACTCTGGTAACTAGAAGCCCGTCTCGAGCTGACGGAGCTTGTAGTTCCCTTTCCTAGGGACTTTTCACTTTCTATTTGCAGTTCGCGCTGCCCTCTAGCGCTGTTCTGCCCTTTCATTGTTTCATTGTACTCTGTATGAAACATATTTGTCTCTCGCCATGCATTTACCTTTACGTGCATTTTACATTGGCCGCCCCTCCAATGTTCGGACTGGACTGACTAGCTTCACTGTATGTCGACAGTGTTGCTATATGTGGTGATGCTGGTGGTGTCGGAGATATTGTCTGTCTCATGTGCAGTCAAATCTCTTTCCATCTGCTACCTCCACATTCTCGGACACGATCCCCAAATGATTTGGCCAGAATCAGCACGAGCTGCTGTATTTCTGTTTCCAGGGTGCACCACGTGGAGGTACATTTGGGATCTTGGTTATCTGCTAACCCTGGGTCCGCCTAGAGCAATGCGTTCCCTTTGCACCCCTATAAATTAGTCATTATTGATTTATGTATAACAGTGGTTCTCAACTTTTTTACTAACCATGACATTTTAGGACAATTTTTTTCTATAGCTGTCATAAGACCTAAAATAAAGTTGTCTACTTTCTTCAGAACTCAGCAATGTTCTTTAGGTTTATAAACATCTATCTTACTAAATTGTTTTGGGTCAAAGGACATGCGTCCATGGTCAGCAACCAACCAACTATATTGTTTTAAGTAATAAATATAATAATTACTATCTTGTGCACATCTGTTTTGTTTTCAATTTAATTTTTTCCCTTGGCCTTTTGGAATTAAGCATTCTAATCATGGGCTCACATGGACCATGTTGAGAGCCTGTGTTGTATAAGACTTGAACAATTATGTTTCATTCCAGTTTTGTTTCTTCTTAAATTAGATTTCTACGCAATAATTCTACTAATGTAAATCGTATCTAACCAATCTTTCTTCCATCCATTAGTTTTTCTCACACTTCAAACCTTCAACTAATGTTTATCATTTATAAAGATTCTCTCATTTCAAATACTTGATATTTTTACTTCGCACTACTTTCTTCCATTATTTATTTGTATCTGAGACGCTATTCCATCGATCTTACACTTTTTGCGGTTTTATTTTATTTCTTGCCAAATAGTCATCATCATTCTACAAGGCTATACTTACTCCAGATTTTGAACGTAACATGGCACTATAAAAAGTCTTCGTGTAAGTCGTAAACTTGTGATTCATCCCATCCTATTTTATCGACATTGCCTGCGGACAAGAATATTGATTAAAATAATATGCCCTTACATGTCTTATCCCCTGTATGCAAGATTACATAGAAATCGATGTTCACGGGCCATGCAAGTTAGACAATTCACAATTTATATCTTTGTGATACCCTGCACACAATAAATAATTGGAATTATTCCATTATTAGCTGAATATTTTATATACCAGAATATTTGTAAATAAATGTGTTGGAGTCAATAGCATACAAAATGTTTTAAGGATGAACCATTTTGTTTAACTGTCACTTTGACTGTCACTTAACGCTGAGAAATTAAACAACTGCAACTCCACTAGCCACTAATGATAGTTTGTTCCTTTCGTGCCGCGGCATCTAGGGCAGAAGTTTTGAACTTTTATGCACTGCGATCCGCTTCCTGTACTTTTAGTTTTTGTAATGAGTTGCAATCTATTATTTCTCCTTCTTTAAGTAAGGTTTATTTTAGGGTAATTTTGACTCTTGTTCTTTTTCTCTTCCCCTCAGGTGTCCAGATAAGGGCTTAAGAGTCTGTTTCCATCATGTCTGAGAATGTGTCCCAAGTATTTCCGTCTGCGTTTTATTATAACATTTGAAATATATTCTTGGTGTGTTGTAGGAGATTAGTTGAATATACAACCTCCTGGATATGATAGAGGCCACCAGCTGTAGTAGGAAGCATATTTCATCCTTCTGGTTATGATAGAGGCCACGAACTGTAGGAGAATAGATAAATATTTCATCCTTCTGGTTATGATAGAGGCCACGAACTGTAGGAGAATAGATGAATATTTCATCCTTCTGGTTATGATAGAGGCCACGAACTGTAGGAGAATAGATAAATATTTCATCCTTCTGGTTATTATAGAGGCCATGAACTGTAGGAGAATAGAAGAATATTTCATCCTTCTGGTTATGATAGAGGCCACGAACTGTAGGAGAATAGATGCATATTTCATCCTTCTGGTTATGATAGAGGCCACGAACTGTAGGAGAATAGATGAATATTTCATCCTTCTGGTTATGATAGAGGCCACGAACTGTAGGAGAATAGATGAATATTTCATCCTTCTGGTTATGATAGTGGCCACGAACTGTAGGAGAATAGATGAATATTTCATCCTTCTGGTTATGATAGAGGCCATGAACTGTAGGAGAATAGATGAATACACCACTCTCCTTGTTGTGATAGAGGCCACAATATGTAGCAGAATAGATGAATATACCATCCGTCTGGTTGTGATAGAGGTCACCATCTGTGGGAGAATAGATGAATGTAACCACTCTCCTGGTTGTGATAAGTATTTTATGAGGAACAAAGCATATATTCATAAGATATTGAGGTAGTGGGGGGGGGGACAAGAATGCAGCTTTGCTTTGCGCAACTCTTCTCTATAAACTCCTCTGAAGAAACACCATACAAATAGATAGTAATTTTCATGCGTGTGTGGAATGACTTTATCTATACTTAAGAGGGTTGGTGGGCAGTCGATATTTCTGTTTTGAGTAAGCACAAGTGACTCACTAATTCGAATGCCCTTATACCAACAACGAAGGCAATAATAAAGGGGCTGCTTTTGTTCACTGCATTTCTCTTGCAAGTGTCGTAATGAAAATATCATACCTGTGAAAAGTGTGATTGATATGTTACCACGAAATCAGCAATTGTGATTCAGGGTAAACCTGATCACATAGAACTTGGAGTCCTCGCAGTACAATCCTATCAAATATTAGTACCAGCACATTATTACCAGCACATTACTACATGCACATTATTACAAGTACGTTACTGCTCGCTGATAAATCTGTGGGACAAGTATATTTCTCCAATTCTTGATGACGATATTTAGAATTTCATCCTTGCCAGTTGTCTTATTAGAAGCGATGTGATTAATATTTTAGTTGATTTCAGTTATTTTTTGGTGTGCCCATGAGGTTACGAGCAGGTAGATCCTCAGTGCCACTGAATGAATTATCTGTTCCCTTAGTCTCATTATGTGAGAGCTCTAGATAATGCCTTCCACATCTGTCGATGTGTTTCTTTTATAAGTGAGGATCTCTCCAGATACAGTTTGCAGCCACACACTCTACCTCACTCTTTGATCGATTGTTTTCTTTATCCCTTCACACACCCTTCTGATGTTAACCTGTTTTACTAGCATTCAGAATAGCATCACATAAGTTCATCTAGTTGTTATTCGCATATTGTCTGGCTGTCTTTAGCACTTAATTTCTAACTTATTTGAACTCAGCAAGTGCATTTCTTGTTCAACATTATTTTTCTCTTTATAATTATTTACGTTGTCATTTTTCTTGGTCGATTAAAGACTGCAGTACTTGCTGGAAAATCGATAACAGGTAATAACTGCACTATCTGCTATAACTGTCTCCTTTGTCTTTATACCATTTTATATCTTTTCCCTGCAAGCATCACGATACATTGCATCCTGTTGCCATGATTCCCCATCAATGTCTGCATTATTTATATGCCGCTGACAATCGTTTGTGTACCACAGTAGACGTCGACGTTGAGATATTTCCCTGCGTAGTAACGTTGGCTACGTTGTAACTGCCGATTAGCCTCAAACCAGCCTTGATGTTTGTGTTTCCCGGTGCCACACAAAAGAAATCAATGAGTGAGGATGAGTATTCCACCACCATATACAGAATACAAGAACTAGGCTTAACGTGTGACGCTGCTATAAACGAGCTCTACTGCGGAGGGGGGGGGGGGCTTAAAAAATGTGTGTTAACAATAAAGAACTGGACCTGTCATTCATCGTGTAATGGTAGATCCACTTACATGATGATCGGAGCACCTATGGGTGTGCTTGGAGTAAAGATATAATAATCCTATGACTAACTAATAGACCGACCCACATGATTAATGTAATCAACATCGAGGATCCCGAAAAGCGTTTTGAATTGCTAAGCATTTTTAAAATGCTATGACTGACTTCATAGAACAATATATTTATTGCAGAGCCTCAGAAATGTGAGATCGCTAACATCTCACACCCCTACGGCATTCATAAATGCTATGGGTTACTTTACTTTTACTTATGCTAACACCAAAAATTAGGTTTATCCGCATCTTTCTATGAACTGAATAAAATATAATTTGACTGACAAAAAAAAATATTAAACAAATGAAGTAGCTAGATAGTAAAAGTAATATTAAACATTATTATTGCAAGATCAAGACGGGGAAAGCCAATTGTGGTTTGGAGAGTTACAGTTGTCCTGGCTTTTGGTATGTATTATTGATTGGCGGTATTTTCTGTCTGGATTTCCTATGATTTGCCCAGTAGATTGTGGAATCATTTCAAGTTTGTATAGAATCACTAATATATAGTCTGCTGTATGGTGTCTGGAGACTGAGTCACATTTGATATTCAATCGTCACTCCCGAAAAATGACAGATCCATTTCTGGCAAGAATGTGCATTCTCAGATTCTAAATTATTTATCACACAACAATGTATCCGTTGTGAATTTCTAGACACTTTCCTCCTGTAGGTTGCCGTTTCATTCAGGAGAAAAATCCATTAATTTGAAGTCAACAGGAAAACACATTCATTTTCGTCGGCGATTTTAGCATGCCTAGTTGCATTAAAAGTATTGTATGCACTACCCTGGGCTCCAAAAAAAACAACAAAAAAACACCTTGAATCTCTAAGAAGAGTCAAGAGAAAGAAGAATTTTCTTCCAAACTAGAAAAAGCTAAATCCAGACCACTGATCCGCAACGGTTAAATATATTCGCTGTAGTAACAGTGTTTGGTCCCATTTCTCCAGTTCTAGTTCCTTTCATGACACTTAGAACTGTTGTTTCAATTTTTTAATTTTCTGTAGTCACGTTCACGCTCATAACTGCATGTGAACATCGTGTTTTTCTTCAAAGTTTTGTTTGTCATATATATATATATATATATATATATATATATATATATATATATATATATCAGAACTCTCCAATTCTATCTGTTCAAAACTATTCTGTGCAGGTCTTGAATAGTATTGATATTGATTGTTTTACTTTCTCTAAGTATTGTTCTTCTGAGTGTTTCTTTTGGTCTACCCCTGGCTCTTTTGCCTGTATATATCCATTGGTGGTGTATTCGGTTGATGTCTGCGCGTAGGACATGCCTGATGTAAGACCCACGGCGTTTTCTGATAACATCTGTGATGAAATTGTGATGTGTTTCTTCTCAGATTTTATCATTCGATTTGAATTCACTCCAATGTGTGTTACTTATCCTACGACGACATTTGTTCTCGAAAAACATAAATTTCTTTTCTGAAGATAAAGAGCTTTTCCAGCTCTCACATCCATATAATAGCACCGGAATAACGCAGGAATTAAATACGCGCATTTTCGTTCGTGTGCTGATTGACTTTGATCTCCAGATATTAGACAGTCTGTTTTATATATATATATATATATATATATATATATATATATATATATATATATATATATATATATATATATATATATATTCCATAACCAATTAATCTTACATTGATTTACAAAACAACAGTTAACACGTCCTGCATGAGCAATCAGTACAGAATGTGACTAGTGTTTAATTCATCAAACAAACCAGACAAAATGATGCTGAGATGATGAAGTGTGGGTGTTTTTAATGATGTTTGAGAACGAAACGAAATGCACTAATCCAAAAGAGGTCGTGATGCATTTTGTAATGTTAGTCTTAAGGTGAACTTACAAAATTGTCTGTACAAGGAATGCAATTGCTGCATAACCAGTTCACAAAAATATGCCTCAACGATAAATGCTGAGTATTGTGGATAAAGGAAGAGCCATTGAGTGGCTGCAGGAAGGCGTTGTTGTCCGAAATGTGGCTCAAAGGCTTGCAGTATCTCACTTAGTTATTGTCAGACTGTAGCAATGCTTTCCCCAGTCTGGGATCGTTGAAGAACGGCAACAAACAAGTCATCCTAAAGTCACTACACCACGAAAAGCTAGCTTAATTAAGAGACAACCACTGCACAGAGAGCTGCAAGTGAAGAAGTTATCAGACATGTCTAGATTCCTGAGTGATGCTACCACCACTGTAGTCAGTGAGCATACTATTTGGAATATCCTTCACAATGGCAACCTTCATGCTTGTCGTCCAGCCTTTGGAAAACACTTTAATGCTGTTCACGAACTAGCTCGTTTAGCATGGTGTATGTAGCACGTGCATTGACGATGTGCACATTGAGCTAACATTATGTTCACGGATGAGCCCCGATGTGTCTTTGAGACTACGTATTTGCGAATCAAAAGTATGGAAGATCAGTTGTGAATGTTTTAGTAGTAGTGCAGTCCTCGAGCGCAACAGATATGCTGAAGAGTCAGTGATGATGAGAGGAGGCATTATCTTACTCCACATAACCCCCCCTTTTATCATGTGGGCATCTGAAAGGTGATCGCTACAGTGACGATATTATACTGTCTCTTGCCACCTCAGCACTGCAGGTTTTTTAGCACACTGCGATTTTTCAATATTATAATGCAAGATGACACCGTTATCGTGCAGTACATGCTTTCTTGTAATACATGGATGTGAAAAGAATGGATTATCCTGAAAATGTCTAAAGTATATCTTTGGGACGATCATAGGCGACAAGTTAAGCAACATCGACCTTGTCTTGAAACTCTGTCTGAACTTCTTCTAGTGCTTACCCACCATTGATAGACAGAAATTTCCCTAGATAAAAGATGTTCTTTAATCTATGGTAATTTCTGTCTGTCAATGGTGCGTAATCATTGTTACACACATAATACAGCATCTACTAAAAGTGCTTCATTATTTGGTTTGTCTTGCTGCATCTCCAAACATAACATTTATTTTTTTGATAATTTCGTGTTTTTTTTGTGTTTTCTGAAAGAGGTCCCAATTGAACTGTAACATAGAAAACGTCCGTGTTCATTTTGTATTGCTATTTATTATTTTGTTTACATTGATAGTTAGGCTTTAACAGTAACCTTAACGCTTTATATAGTATTTATCGCTTTTTAAATTAAGGATTGTGTTGATTGTTGTGGTTTCGTTATTTTGATCAATGTTAATGCTAAGGTCATAAAATATAGTGTTGTTTGTATCTGGTAGCTTGTCCTGTTTTATTTTAACGTATTTTTATATTTTTACTTTTATTCTTTTGACTTAAAGCGCCTTTCAACAAAAGTATTTCTTCATTTTTGTGAATTGTTTACTTTATATGAATACCGTTCGCAGTGGAAGATGGGCTTATTATCGTAAACTAAATGTAAATCTCTTTAAAAGTTTTGTATTAAAAAAAACAAAGAAAATGTACTTTAGCATCAATGCAAGAATATCTGAACCCTTGATATGCTAACTAGCTTTCTATACTAATGAAACACCGGCGCTGATTAACTAGAGCCTTCACAATCCACTTGAAAATGTTATAGTGGGTTAAATTTAGTTTCATCTGGATTTTGTTAAAATATCGATGAAAGTTGTGAAATCTTATAGATAATGAATGAGCTCTTCAGTTTAAATTCGTTAAGCAAATTTCCTTAATTGAATGTTCACATATGTTTAGTTAATAGTCAATGGAACAGAGATTTATACATTCAAAGTGCACACATTCGTTTTTATTGAAGTTGTCATTGAATTTCCATCTTCATAGCTCCAATACAAAATACGGCTAAAACCAGACAATTAAATAAATAACTTCTATTGGGAGATTTGGTGATTTCGAAAGAACAGAATTACATGTGAACTACAAAGATTACTACATGTGAACTACGCATATTACTACATGTGTACTAAATATATTACTACATGTGAACTACACAGATTACAATAACATAGGACCTATACATTGAACTGCTTTTAAAAGAAAACCCAGTTGTTATACTTTATTGTGTATAACAAACCAAAAAATATTAACATGACTTTCAAAATGTTAATATGGAACGGGCCATTGCCACCTAAAGGCTTGATTGGGACGAATCGGTGTCAGCGATTCTATGGTATGCATCCGCGAAGCAATAACACAGCAACCAGAACAAATACTACGGAGCAAGTTGGCTCAGAGGAGCATATCTGTAAAACAAATTATGGGAGACCCACCTTGAGCTGGAACAAACAGTTCCACATGACTAATATTAGACAGAATGTATATAATTGATCGTAAAGTCAAAGGAAAGCGAGAAAAAACGTAGGCAGAGATACAAGTGGGAGAGTAACATCACAAGATGGATATGTTACAGTCTAGCAGAGTGCACCACCAAAACAAGAGACAGAGGATGTTGGAGGTCTGTTGCAGCCACAATTATTTGCGGGGACGACACATATAATTGATCGCAGAAGAATAAGACGTTTCACGTTAAACAAAATATAAAGTTCAGAGAATTTTACAAATCGGTAGGTGGCAAACAGAAAGTTAAGAGAATTATACAAATCGTTAGGTGGCAAGCAGAACATTTTGAGACTTATGCAAATATTTAGGTGGAAAATAGAAAGTTCAGAGACTTTTAAAAATCTTTAGGTGGCAAACAGAAAGATTAGAGATTTATACAACCGTTAGGTGTCAAGCACAATTAGAATCCGTTTAATTCAATAGGCAACCCCACCAACAGCGAAGAGTTTATTTACTCAAACGATGAAATTTCCCTCCAAATTCCACCTCCAACTCTTACAAACCCCCTTAGACCCCACCCCTTCCCCCCACAGAAATAAAAACACAAAGTGTTATGGCTAAATATCAGCCACAGTCACATGCCCCCCCCCCTTTCCAATAGGATGCAGACTCAAACCGTTAACAAAACAATGCACACCGCGTAATGTTTTGTCGAATAAGACAACCATGTCGATATCACGTTAATGGTTATTTTGACTTCTAGTTAACACACTTAAAACATATAGAAACAATATCGACGCTGTTGTTTGTGCCAGACTCAACAATGATACGCAAGACATATACTTCTTCATACATGAATGGAAGGAGTTCATTACGACTTCTCGACTGCAAGAAATTGTATCTGCTGCCCTGGTCATGTTGGGATATAAGGTAATGAAGAAGCTGATGGACTGGTTTGAAGGACACGAGATACATCTGGTGATTATGGTTAGAAGAGACATTGCTTTAACCTCCTATATTTTCTTTATCCTTCTATGAGCAACACTTGGATGAGAATACAAGTCATAAGTATTTGGAATTCATATTTCATGAGTTAGGAATTGTAGAAAGGTATATATATATATATTCTTATTCTTCTTCAGCGTTCAGCATGTGGTCATGCTATACCTTCAGACCTGTCGTCAAGAGGAAGTCCACTGTCTTCTCCAGGTCAGAGCGGCTGCCGTTAGTGTTTCAATTTCATTTGGGAGGTTTGTGAGGATTTCTTTATGTTGATCATGGATATCTTTAGAGATGTGACAGAAGCTGGTTCTCTTCAACCTGCTTGTGGTTGATCTAGAAATTTGCGCATATATCAGATTATTTGGCATGCGCTTAATTTTTTCCCTTTGAACAAGCACTCTTTCTTCTCTTCTGTCATCCAGTGGGCGGATGTTTACATGTTTTTCCATTGCATGGATTGGAGTGGTTTTCATCTCTCCAGAGATAAGTCGAAGTTCTGCATTTTGTACTTTAGATAGGCGATCTGTCTTTGTTTTTGATGCTGATGTCCAGGCTGTCATTCCATATTCTACTACAGGTCTGACTGTACCCAAGTAGACTTTTCGGAGAATATTTCCATTTGCTCCCCAGCTTGTTCCTGCAAGTTTCTTCATCAAGGATAGCCTCCTGGTTGCTTTTTGCTCGGTGGTTATTAGGTGTGGTTTCCAGGTGAGTCGCTTGTCTAGTGTGACCCCTAGATATGAAGGATTCTCCACATGTGCTAGCTCACTTCCATTTATTTTAAGATTTGCTTTTTCTTGGTGGTTTGAAAGTGAGAAGATGGTTGTCACCGTTTTGGAGAGGTTGATCTGGACTCCCCAGTCAGATGCCTATTCACTTAAGGTGTCAAGTGATATCTGCATTCTATGTTTTGCAGTGCATAGGTTTCCTGCCGCACTCCAGGCAGCAAAGTCATCTGCATGAAGAGCCTTTGAAATATGATGTGACAGTTTCTCTCCCATATCATTGATGAATACTAGGAAGATGGTAGGAGAGATCACTCCTCCTTGAGGTACTCCTTGTTGGAGAGTAACACGTGTGCTTAGTTTACCATCTACTTTTACTCTTGCAGTGCGGAAGCAGAGGAAATCTTTTATCCAGCTAAACATTCTGCCTTCAATTTTGTTTTGGAGAAGCTTGAAGAGGACTCCCTCTTTCCACACCTTATCGAAGGCCTTACTTAAGTCCATAAAAGTAGCCAGCACTTGTTCCTTTTTTTGGAAAGAATTTTCGATTTCCTGTGCTAGGTATGTAAGCCGGTCTTCAGTGCTTCGATTTTTCCTATAGGCCGACTGTGTCTTGGTGAGCTTTTGGTTTTCTTCTAGGTATTTTATCAGTCTAGAGTTGACCATTCTCTCCATTGTTTTCCCTATGCAACTCAAGAGGCTGACTGGTCGGTAGCTTGACGTGCTTGTTTTTCCTTTTTGTTTTTTCCCTATTGGGATGATGACAGCTTCACGCCACAAGTCGGGAATTTTACCAGTTTTCAATGATTGGTTGAAGATGGTAAGGAGCTTGTTTCTGCTGATTGGCCCTAGGTTCCTGATCATATCATTGGTTATGCCGTCTTTGCTGGATTTTGATTCTTCAGTTTTCTTTTAATTTCGTTTTTGAATTCTTTGATACGTGTATGGTAGTGTTGTTGTGCTTTCTTCCTTGTAGAAGTCATCTAAAATGTTTGCTGCCATTTTCTCTGTGTGGAATTTTCCCTCTTCTTCGATGACAGTCTTGTAGTGTGAATTCTTTGTTTCTTCATTTAGAGTTCTTGTAAGGTTCCATAGTTTACTTGTGACTTTTTTCATGTTTAGACTGCTGGTCTTTTCATGCCAGCTCTTTTGTATCTCTGTTCTTTTCTGCTCATTGAACGTGTGTTTGATTTCATTGTGTTTCTTTATGTTTTCTGCTGTAGGGTTTTGCTCCATTGTATGTCCTGCATCAATCAACTCGTTATGCTATTTTTCTAGAGTCTCACTCCAATAAGACTTGTATTCTCTTCGTCTGCCCCTTGGGATTGCCTTCTGTGCGGATTGTAGTATCACTTTGTTTATTTGTGAGATGTTATGGTTTATGTTGTTAGTGAGGGTGATATTCTGGCAAAGCTGGTCTGTTTGTTCACTGAAGAGGGTCCAATTTGCTTTTTTTAAGTTCCAGCTTGGGGACAGGATTTGATGTCCTGTAGTTCCTGACTTGGCGATTTGCAGGATGACTGGTACATGGTCACTTCCTCCCAGTTGACTTTCTACTGTTTATGTAATGTGTCTATCTATGTCATCTGTTGCCATGGCAAGGTCTGGTGAGCTAGTTTTTTCCAGACTCTGGAGTAGAATGTTGGTGTATCATCTGGCAGGTTTATTAGAATTAGTTTATTTTCCATCATCCAGTCTTTAATCTCTTCACCCCTTTGATCCATATCCTCGTAGCCCCAGCTTGGTGAATAGCCATTGAAGTCACCCACTATTAGGTGACTCGATTCCTCTATCTTTAGTTTACAAAGTTCCATTTTGGTGGTAGGAGAGCTGTAGCTGTGTGTTATTGATATTTCTCCTCCAGGTAGCAACAATTTTACTGTTATATGTTCCAGTTCTCCTTCTCCGGATCTTTTAACTTCTGCTGCTGGTATTGATGTTTTTACTAACGTCAGTATACCTCCTTTGACTCTTTGAGTCGATCTTGGCGGAAGGACTCATAACCTCGAACAAAGAATCTATGTGTGTCCTTTAGGTGCGTCTCTTGTATGCATATTATGTCAATCTGGTTTTTCCTCAGGAATTCCTGTAGCTCAGGCTTTTTGTTTCGCACTCCTTCCGCATTCCACTGAGCAACTCTGAGGCATTTGGTTTGGTCAGTAGCACTACTCTGCTTTCCCTTGACCTCCAGGTTAGCAGAGGCACCGGTCGCTTGGGTGGGCCCTTTCGAGGCAAGAGGCCCGGCTCCGTTCCTCCCCGGTTTTAGGAACGACGCCATGATGACAGGGTTGATTGTCGCATGATCACATTTCTGTAAAAGCGCGTGTGCTCTAATTTATCGCTGGCTAACACACTCCGTCTTCGGCAGGCTGGGTTGTCATTTTTCTGTCTGGGTTGTCTCCCCTAGCCTTTCCATCTCCCGATGGTGATTGCAAGGCAAAAATTTTAAAAAAATAAAAATTCCTCCCTCCCCTAGCACGCTCCTGACTTGGAGTTAATAACTCCATGCCAGTAGCTTGAGCTTATAGCGGCTCATACTCGCTTGAAGCTGCCCGTCACTGGACAAATGGGGTATTTCAGTAGGGATATCAGCACTGACTGATATCCCGCCCCGTCCTGGTAGGCAGCAACACCGGTTTGGTCCGCGGCTGCTTAATTGCAGCAAGAACTCCATATATAGACATATATGGAGTGCCCTCCACCACCGCCACCTGTGGACGCGCCTGGTAGGGGTCGGTAGCCCCCACCCAGGTATATATATATATATATATATATATATATATATATATATATATATATATATATATATATATATATATATATAGAGAGAGAGAGAGAGAGAGCAAGAGATGCATAACTGCCATGCATAACTTAAAAAACCGATATGAAGTCATTGATGAGAGAGATGGTTGTTCTATTCCATCAAAGTAAACAAGAAGCTGTGCTGGTCAGATGTGCAGGCTAATATATGCAGACTTCGCAGTCAAGCTGTTAACTATGACACAACGCATTCCGTTTGTATATTTGTCATGACAAATTCAGGAAATTTAGAACGCAATAAGCAGTAAGAGAATGACTTTCACTTCCCTTTAAATAATTATTATTAGTATAGCCAATATTCACTCCACTATATCTGGCCCATCATGTCTTCCCGATTGCAGTTGAGTATAGAACTCTGATGTCGTTGAAAAAATTACCAGCTTCCTATCCAAATGGTCAGTTCAAAGGATTCATACTCCCTACTTAGGAAAATAGAACATGACATTTAGTAATAATAAATTACTTAATCAAACGGACAACCACCACCAGCAGCTGTTTTCCTTTTAAAAAGATCATCAAATCCAATAGATACAAATTAGCCATGCTTAAAAGGAAAAAGTTCCATCTTGCCAGAATCGAAACTAAGGGCCTGACTTCGAACTACAATATTTGTGTGTCCACTACTCCTTGATATAACCAAATTAACTTGCCTCCGTTGTTAAGAAGTTGTAATATGCTAACAACGACCACTAGACAAATTGCTAGCTACAGAATGGGAAATCCCGTATGTTATGACTTTAGATTAGCATTCACGTACTGTAGAGCACTGTAGTCTAGTTGCTGGTGAGTTTGTTTGCTATCACCGTGTTACAGATTGCCGGGTTTGAAACCACGTCCGGGCACACAACTATCTGGGTTGTGATTTCTCGCTTGGCATGACTACTCCTTGAGTCGACTAAGCTGTAAATAAGTACCTGATGCATGAATTAAGGGAGGCAAAGACAGCAAGGAATGGAACTGCCCACTACACCTAATAGTTGCTGTGGCTTAGTACATAAAGAGTTATCTTCATCACCGACATTCAGAAACACAAAGGTATAATTAGTAAGAAACTATATTTTAAAGTTGCAATATATGGTTGTGAGATGTTGGCAATGTCATCCGGAAAGGAAAAGAAGATATTAGCATTTCTTTATTCTTTATTAGAAACTATATATATATAGTAATATATATATATTACAATAAACAAACTGGAAAGTGGGAGATTGGAGCAACAGAGATGTGGTTCTACAGAAGAATGCTGAGAATACCATGGACTGCCAGAAAAACTAATTTAGAGGTGTTAAAAGAGTTAAATGCGAAACGGACCTTAATCAAGAATATAAGAAAAAGGCAATCTTCTTTTTGTGGCCACTTCATGAGACAGGCAGGTTTAGAGAACATAATCACAACAGGCAAGATTGAAGGCACCAGAGACAGAGGGCGACAACGTGAGAAAATATTAGACAGTTTGACAACCTGGCACGGCAAAGAAACAACAACGACTTTGATACATAATACTGTGGACAGAGAGCTGTGGAGAGCCATGACCGCATACGCCACCCGGCATGGCACCTGATGATGATGATATATATAGCATCATAGTACACGGGGACATTCCCATAAGTGCTCCGCTCTCCGTTTCACCAGCCATCTGAGTGTATGTAGACTTAAAGTCCCAGTCAGGTGTTTATTACGTGATCGTCGGTTCTTTTTTTAAAAGGACTTTTTCTTCCCTCTCTTCACATCCATTTCTGTAATTCTGTGTATGCGTAAGTTTTCAAGATTATTTAAGTGATATTAAATATATTAGAATTTGAAATGAAATACTATAGAAATGACATACGAATTTGGATAGAAAGAAATTCCAACGTAGCCATCAATAGAGACATGTACACAACAGAAGAATTGCTCCTCAAAACATTCAAATACGCAAAATATCATATTTTAAACATATAAACAGACAGATATTGATTTATAAGATTAATAGTGGAGGGAAACGTTATAGAAAAGAGAACAAGAGGTAGATTAAGGTAAAAACATTTGCGCTTATTTGTGTGAATACATACATATATCTTCATAGATAATGAACATCGACCTTCTAAACATGACACTAGAAAAGTCTGAATAGCTTGAACAGAGCTGAGAGGCTTACAGAATGGAAGGTAAGACAACATTCTGCAATGCACACATTAAATAACCTACCATTGTTTTTATTGTCTGTTTTATTTTTTGACCGTTCAAAACGAACTCTGTACCCCACCATAACAAACTAGGACTAATAACATTATCAATATTGGGAAATTTGATTTATACAGACATAATGAGCTGTTAATGTAACATATGAAGCAACAATGTCATTTTCAAGGTTACCACAAGAGGAAAATAAATTTACCTGACGCATACTGACACTGATTCTTAACAAATGTTAGGATGTGCGAGTACACGCATATTTTCGTGATAAAGCACTTGTATATAAACATGTTCTTGACAGCGTATAGGTATATAAACATATTGTTGACAGAGTAAATATATATAAATCTGTTGTTGACAGAGTACTACAAGTATACACACATGTTATTTATAAAGTATAAAAACATATTGTTGATAGAGTGCAAGTATATAACCATGTTCTTGATAAGTAACAGTATATAACCATGTTGTTGACAGAGTACAAGTATATAAACATGCTGTTCACAGCGTACAAGAATATAAACATATTCTTGATAAGTACAAGTATATAAAAATGGTGTTGACAGATTACAAGTATATACACATGTTGTTGACAGAGTACAAGTATATAAACATGTTATAAATATAGTACAAGTATATAAACAAGTTGTTGACAGAGTACACGTAGATAAACATGTATTGATAAAGTACAATTATATAAACATGTTCTTGATAATACAAGCACACACAAATGTTGTATATAAACATGTTCTTGACAAAGTACGTGCATATAGACACGTCTTGACAAAGTACGTGCATATAGACACGTCTTGATAAAGTACGTACATATAGACACGTCTTGACAAAGTACGAGTATATAGACATATTTTTGATAAAGTACAAGTATATTAATTTGTTCTTGATAAAATATAAGTATATAAACATGTTTTGACAAAATACGAGTATATAAGGTTAAATCCTGAGTGTTAGAGAAATGAAAATTTGAAATCTGGTGCAACACAGAGTAATGAGGTGATACAACAGTGATATCATAACAGCGATATGTGGGAAGTGTTGCAATCAAATACAGAACAGACCAGCGATGTCAATGAGAAACTATGTTTTTACTAAAAAGCCTTCATGAGGATAAAAACGAAAATAAGAAACGAATGTTATAAAATTATTACTATTAAACATATAAACACGTGCTTGAGAAAATACGAGTATACAGACTTTTTCTAAGACATCTTTAAGTCTTCAATGAAAGATTTCTCGATAGACCGAAAAACCAGGAAAACACAGCCGGAAGTCAGGCTGTCTGGAGACACAATCTGCGTGCAGGGGTGACGTTGTTAAGGAAAAATATGGTAAAAGATATAGAAGATAAACGACGAAGAAGAAAACAGAGATCTTCTGTTGCTGTGACAAGATCGCTTTAAAAAAGTATTCCATTCCTGAGAGAAAATGATCATTGGCTTGTTTAAAAATAACATATTTTGCTTAATCATCGTCTGCAAGACGAATAGGCTATACATACGAGTATATAAACATGTTCTTGGTCGGGCTCCCCAGAAGTTTCAAAGACTCTTCTATTACGAAAGGAGGACAGGAAGTCATACATCACATTATTTTTCTCATTAGCGTTTTATTCGAAATGCAAGAAATGTGTACACATCGCACATAAATATGTCATGTAAACATACTTTAAAGTCAGAGGACGTCTGCCTACAGAATAATTGAACGTTCTTCTGTATACTTTCTGTAAACATGATTTTAAGTATTTGTATGTTGATTATCCTCTACGCACGACGGACATACCCATATGTGGTTATCATACCCATATGTGGATATATCTCCATTTCAGTCAATCTCTCAGTGTATATCGGATAATAGTTCCGGTTCTTTGTTGGTTCAGTCTTCTTTTCAAGATATTCAGTAGGTATTCTCTTTGAGCCAACACTATCATCACTCCCAATTTGAGCATTCTCGATAATGATTCATGCTCCTGTATCTCAAGATTGTCTGATTGTGTGGATTCAAGAAGAGCAATGAGTATGTTTGCTCGATCCATAGCCTGACCGTATGCTATCGTGGCGGGGCTAGCTCACTAGCTCATTTATCGGCTCGCTCGTATTCTTCTGTACAGTGTCTGGATATATATATATATATATATATATATATATATATATATATATATATATATATATATATATATATATATATATATATATATATATATATTCGCAGTGAAGCCAGCATTTTAGATCTCTCTAAGGACTCCACCTATCACTTACACACATCACCTGTTTCGACTTTCTGAATGATATTCATTGTGTCACCTAGTATGCATGCATGGGAATGGGAATAGACTTGATATTTCACCACGTTTAGTGCCCAGGTTACGACAAATACTTCAATCTTTAGACTGCTATTACAACATTTGTGTCATCGGCATGTTCGCATATGAGTGTCCTTGACTTCAGTGTTAACGATCGCAGTGCTATGTACCCAGATCTCTCTATTGAGTGTAATGATTGTCTTGAATGTCTCCTGAAGGGCAATAGGAAAAGATATCCATTAATTCCTCGACAGGATTGATGCTTTCTGTTGCGAAGATCTGTTTAATAATATCCTCAGTGAGCCCTATCCACGACTTGCCTCTCCTGAGCCTTTCCCATCACACGAGGAAGCTCACTGTGTAATTTACGATCAGTGACGGAACTCACTCTGATGTATGCACTACCATTTCACATATCAATTCTGTGAGATAGGCTCGTAAAGTCAAGTAGAAACTTCATAGCCACACAAGGTGTGTCATTGGTGCAAGCAACGATGATGTGTATCTCTTCATCGCATCAAGGTAGCGGGACTTCACTACAATACCTGGGTGTGCGATGTTATTGCAGTCCTCTCCTTCATCACTACAATACCTGGGTGTGCGATGTTATTGCAGTCCTCTTTTTCATCACTACAATACCTGGGTGTGTGATGTGATTGCATTCCGTGCTTTCGACACATTGATAATGTTATGACAAAGGTCAGCAAAAGGTGTTTTGACTTTTAATAGTGATTGCAGTAGCTGGTAGTAAACAATCACAACTCGCAATCGTATATACAGGTGTCATTATCACTACAGTCAAACTCAAAATGAGAAGCAGGGAATAATTTAAACATGTTTTTTTAGCGATAGAGTGTATGCATATAGAATGATGGAACATGCTTCCATATACAAACTTAAACATTGAGGCATATCAGTATGCAAGCATAAACCTCTAGTAGATCATATATCTCTATTGTGAGGTTGTTCTCTTGTGGAAGCCCGCATCACTTCATCTATAAAGAAAAGAAGTTCAAACAAGTGGTATTGGAAGACTCTTCATTGAAAAGGATGGAGTACATATGGAGAAACACGAGTACAATTAAGTTAATCATCTACGTCGTTTCATATACGTAATTACATTTTTAACCACTCGGAGTAGCAGGTATTTTCTTAAAGCATCGCATACCAGTAAGTGTTGAGATGTTCGGGTATGCTAAACAGCTAAGAAAAATACATGTACTGTATTACAAATAACCAGAAAGAATATATAATAAATCGTAGTCTCTGACCATTAAAGCAATGGGGAAAAAAACAACATTATCGATTGAGATATTAGCAAAATTTGAGATATCAACTATTATTTTCTTGAAAAACACCGCTAACAAAAAAAAATGGATCTTAAATAGTAACCGGAACTTGTTCTACTGGAACATTAATGTCATTGCAGAGAAATATTGGGAGGAAACGCTTACAAGTTTAAAATGAACTTCGTCCTATACAAATACCGTATCTTGCTATCTGCTTGAGAATGTAACCGTATGTATAAGATTGAAACATGAATGAGTTCTATTTTGTGTAAATTATAGCTAGACGTGTATCCTCGAGATCAGATTCTTGTTGCTAGTCTGATCAACATCAATTTTGGTTTCATTTTCTTTGGATAAGAATAGTAACATAAATAAAAGACATAGATTCTTGATACAGGAAACTACGTCACCAATCCGCGTTACAGCTATAACAGGAAGCCGCACAGACAACAGAATTGTCAGTACAAATTCTAATTGATGTTTTCAGCTACTCACCACGGAAATATGCAGTACTCTTCACTTGATCGGTTTTATACAATCTTTTGTAAAGGTGATACACTTGTTTCATTGTCTATTCACAACGTCTACTTTAGTTTAAAGCTGTTGGTATCAATACATTTCTCCTTCAATTATTAACTATAATCTTAGTTATTTAAGCTATACTCATTTTTCAATTTATTTACAATAAATGTTGCTTTTAATGTATATATATATAATTTTGCATCTCTCTCTCTCTCTCTCTCTCTCTCTCTTCAGTTAGGTTCATTAGCTTATTTACTATTGTCTATTGTCTATTCCCAGGTGGTAGCTGGTTGATAGTATCTACACTTGCCGTTAAACGTAGAGGTGGGAGCTGTAAGTTTCTGTTCAAGACCAGATGTGATGCCTGAGTCGTACTGATTCCGTGTTTGTGGTGGGTGGTCGTGATGGTATCGATCCATGTCTTTCTCGGTTTCCAATTTCTCCGTATCCAGCTGATCGTTTGTTATAAGATCTCAGTTTTAATTGGATTGGGTCCATTTTTAACATTTGCTTATATTTACTTATTACAGCGAATGTAGAATATTATTAAATTGTCTTCTTGGAAGATGTTTCCATCTCCCTTCGCGTTCAATCCCCTGCAGATAGGCATTACGTAGTCTGGAGAACGGGGTATGTTATTTTATTTTTTGCAGCTTACCTGTAATATCTGCGCTTTCCTACCAGACACATCAGACTTCAGCATGGCTTCTGGATCACAATATGGAATAGAACAGCCAACCGCAGAATCAAATGTCATATCATGTTTGACTAAATTCCTACTATTGCCAGTCATATTCTGATTTCCAACCCAAAGGAAGGGGGGGGTGTTGAAACACGCCCCCCGCCTATCTAAGGGTTTGCATGTCACATGACTATGGTGTATGCACATTGATTTTCTAAAGACGTTACACAGATAACTTATATGTACGTACACACAATTATACACTGAACTATTCAATAGTCTATTTTTCTTTCCAGATGGGTCTTGACTATTGCACGCTATAAATCAACTAGAGACACATCTTCCTTTATTTCTATATCACTGACATGATTTTCTGGTATGCCTGTTTGTCAGTCGAGAAGGGAATATGAAGCTGTAAGGGATTATGTACTTGGTCACAACATAGAGAATATGATGTATATAATTCCCAGTGACATCGATATGGTAACTCTTATAAACCTTGCTATATGGTCATTAGATTCTACCAATAACTATTTGGAAGGATATTCATTACTTTTGATTCAATATTATTTATTTTATTTTTAAATGGTAGAACTACAAATGCGATGTTTAAGGACATCAGCAAACAGAACACAAATATATAATGTTAGGAATGAGTAGATTACAAAAACTGATTACAATAACAATATATGTGGTCAAATAAATTGAAATACAGGGACTTAAATGTTTCTACCCATTAATGAGGATGAACCCTTATTGGCCAGTGGCAATATACAACATGAAAATGGAAGCAGCAAGATACAAAGGAAGACCAAGAGGGTAAATTTAAGGAGTTACCAACATTCTGAGATGTTACAATATAACTGCAAATCAAACGGTCAAACGTGGCACAGCCAGAAAACGGGGAGTCAATCAATCATGCAACGCCTTACAGCAAAAGCAGAGAAAAGACAATAGATAGAATGGTAATACTACCTCAGTTTAATTTTTATGTGAATGTACAATGATTATATCTGTGCAGATACCACGAAGCTGTTTGTTGCAGTATTCAATTATTTTTCTGTACTATGTTCTCAAAACTCTGTATAACATGTGAATGTAGCTCAGACAAAACATGGCCATGACAAGGTGTTATAGTTTAGTATCGTACAGGTACCTTTTAGCATGACCAATTCGACATCAGCATGGATGTGATCCTCCATTGAATGATATAGCGAACTGTGATCATCCATTGAATGGTACAGCCAACTGTGATCCTCCATTGAATGGTACAGCCAACTATGATCCTCCATTGAATTGTACAACCAACTGTGATCATCCATTGAATGGTATAGCCATCACCACGCTTAAAACATCCTTTGTCTGTAGATAACAGTATAGATATTCATTTCTCCTTTCTGGTCCCGTTAACACACGGTATTAGTTATTTATTTTTAAAAATCTATAGCAGGAGGGTTGGCCAAAAATTACATCTGCAATAAATGGGTAGGGTATGGAAAAGGTTTGGAAGAAGTAAAAAATTGTTATGTCTATACGCTGTAGTCTTTGTTTGCCTTGCGTCGTTAGGGTAGAAGAGTTCTCTGGAGATGACGTTCCTGTGCGTTGTTTGTAAGCTTGTTTCTGTGGCTTCTTTGATTTCTTTGATCCATCTGTGACATGGTCTCCCTCTGACTGTATAGCTATGATGTCTATGTGTTATGGTCATCTGTAATATACTGTCTGTTAGTCGTCTGAAAGCGTGTGAAACCCACGTAATTTGTTGTCTTTTGATGTGTTCCAATACTGGTATTGTTTTGGTTCTCTGTCTGACATTATCGTTTCTAATTCTATTTCTTACTGACATTCCAAGTATTCTTCGTAGACATATCATTTACTGTGTCAATATTTTTATATTGTCTCGTCCTGTCATTGTCCAATTTTGGCACTGATAAAAGGAAAATGATGGGAAAATAATAGAATTGTATAATGTACAGATAATGTACATAACGACCGCAGAAGAAGTGTAGTGGTAATATATTCTCACTCAGTCTAAGTATTGTCCTATTGTCATCACAATCGGTATAGCAATAATGTGTTCAAGATGAAGCACGTTTTGTCCTCTTATTATCATCAAGTTCCGTCTCTGCAACAAAGTGAGCTGCAACAGACCCCCAACACCCCCTGTCTCTTGTTTTGATATACTGTAAGCCTGCCCATCTTGTGATGCTACTCTCCCGCTTGTATCTCTGCCTACCTCTTGCTCGATTCCCTTTGACTTTACCATAAAGTAAGGTCTTCAATAAGGTGTCATGTCTTTTAATATATCCAAACTATTTTATTTCCCTGATCTTTATTTCTCTTAGTAATTCTTTCTTCATATTAAGAGTTTTAGAACATCTTTGTATGTTTCATTTCTTTCTATGATGTTCTCCATATTCTTCTATATAGGTCTACCCACATCTCAAAGGCATCAATTCTGTCTTCTAATTGTTTGTTTAGTGTCCATGTTTCTGAGCCATACATTAATATAGAATAGATGTAGCATTTTATAATTCTCATTTTTTAACGTGTTTGTACTTTGTTCAGATGTTACTATTTCCCTTTTGTCATTGAAAGTACTTTTAGACATTCCTATTCTCCTTTTAACTTCTGTTTCACATCTGCCATCATTTGTGACTAAGTGTCCAAGATGTTGATAATGTTTTACTTGTAGTTTCTCTCCACGTATATTTATGTTTAGCTCTTATTCTTTTCTGTCTTTGCTGATTATCATGGTTTTTGTTTTATTGATATTATATTCAGTTCATATTCTTTCCTTGATTTATTGACTTGATCTATTAGTCTGTGTAGTTCATGTTCACTTTCTGCCAAATAACAGTGTCATCTGCATATCTAATGTTGTTTATTATTTTCCATTGATCTTGAATCCTGGCATTTCTTCTATATTTTTTAAGATATTCTCAGTTTAGATATTAAATAGGCTTTGACAGCAAATATATTCAATAATATAACATCACAAGCAAGAATGTATCATTATTTGCAATTTATGTCGAAAGGTTCAAACAGCATGAATATGGAAAACTGTTTTAATAGGGTGTGAGGGGGGGGGGGGTAATTCACAACAAGTATATCTTACAAAGTGGACCGTTGCCCGAACACATTTGAAAACCTATGAATAAGATGATTGTTTTGAATCATGTAATTCTGAGCACATTTTGTTGATAGCCAAGCTTGGATATTTGCATCATTTTGTCCATTACTTTCATGATAGTATTGCCTTTCAATAGCACGTATGTTCTTGTTTGATGAACTATAGTAGACAAAATATAAAGCAAGATTTAAAGATAAATTTGCTGTGAATTCATGATAACGTTAGAGTAGGAAGACTAGAACATTGAAAGTTGTGTGCCAGGAAGGTTTGATCTGTGAGATATGAATGAAAGAGCAGGAAGCTTAAAATAGCATTTTGTGTAGAGAACAAGCTGGTTATTACAGACATCTTTTTTACAGATCATCATAGATCATCTATATTCATGGATGGTCCATGATGGAATACGAACCCACTAGATGTCATCCTGATACAACACAGTAGGAGAACAAGCACATCTTCAAACAATTACATTAACAGAATATGGTTGTAATTCGGATTACGTACTACTTGTGTCGAATGTTCAACTAACATTTTTGCGTTAAATCTGCAAAAACACAAAAATATATCTCGGTATGATACAAGTAATGTTCCACCAGAGTATAAAATAGAGATTCAGAATACATTTGCTCTTTTAATAGAAGATCATGGACAATCTACGTCAATTTTCATTGCTTATAAGGTGAGATGTATTTGTGTGATGAGTGCTCAAAAGCATATTTCTAAAATAACCATCAAAAGACAAATGTAACTAATTCAGGTGTAACCATGAAGTTTGTAAAGACATAAGAAAATACATTACAAGAAAACACTTCGTGATATCTGCGCTTTTCGGTATGTCCGCACTGTTTTCGGTATGTCTTTTCGGTATGTCTCCCACTTCGATATAATTCTTCGGGTCTCTTAGACACATTAGAGCCTTGACCCTTACTCCTTGACCCCCCCCCCATCGTCTCGAATATATCTGGTGTGACAAACGTGGATTATTCTTTACGTCATGAAGCCGAGTGATGCGGTGGCCTTTTTATTTTCTGACTTTGGTCTTTGTCCATTATCAACATTTGATATTCTAGTGTTCACCACGTGATCTCTGACACATCGTAACGTGTGTGGCCATAGTGTACACATTGTTCATTTGTTTCTTGACATCAGCCGGACACACACTGATAAAAGTTACCATTGTTAAAAAATGGTATTTCACTTTATCGTCTCAATCACATCGCGTATACCACCCTCTTGTCCACTATTGTCACTTGGCATGCTATGCCTGTCATTTCTTTCCTTGCTTTGCTGAGCCCTTCCAGCTTTGATCTTTTCTTTCTACTGATACGTTTCATACCATGATCTTCCACCTACTATCGTCACATCATAGGTTCTTTCTTAAGTTTAGTATATTATTTGTTTCGGATCTTGTCTTTCGTACTCATAAAACCTTTTAGCCAAAACATTCTCTGTCGATATGTCTCATTGCTAGTTTATTTTATATACAAAAATTGGTAACACGTGTACCTATTTATTCATTTTTCCCTAGATATATAGTTGGTTATGACAATGATAACTCAATTGCATGCAAATTACAACAGTGTCTCTAACACACCATTAATTCACATTGAAGTCAGTTAAAGTCAACACTATTATTTTATGTCTTCAAACATAATTCACATCGCAGTTTATAGCCACAAATTAGTACAATTACTTCGAGGTCATCCATTTTCTGTTAAAATGCTAACGAAATATTTGAACAGTACTTGTTTTACTCCTATGTTGTTTATCTGTACGTTTAGTGGGCTCGGTGTTCTGCATTGATGAATACATCGATAAATACAATAGACGAAGACCTAGAACCATACATTCTGAAGTTTGAAATTGAAGACGCAGTTAAACATGCACCAAACAACATAGCACCAGGAATAGACGGATACATATAGAACTAATAAAAATGCTAAGAGCGACAGGTAAAAATTGGCTACATATACTGTTCAATATGATATGGAAGACACAAAAGACACCATAGGAGTGGAATACAGCACATACTCTGGTGCAAGATCTGGAAAACTGGTATATGGCAAAAGGACTGGAAAAGTTAAGTTTGTATCCCTTTACCAAAATTTGGCAACCTACAATTACGCACTAATTGTAAGAACTATCGCTTTGATAAAACAAGCTAGTAAAATACTATTACATATGATAATGAAGAAAATGCTAATAAAGTTATAAACAAAAGTTAATGAGGCACCGGCAGATTTTAGATCTGACAGAGTCACTAGAGACCATATCTGCAACATGAGAATCATCACTGAAAAATTCAGGGAATTTAATATAGACCTACAGTTATGTTTCATCGACTATACAAAGGTGATCGATTGTGTACGACGTCGCTAATTATGGAAAATGATGGTCGAAATGGAATTTCCAAAACATCTCACATATTTAATCGCAATGATGTGCCACGAACAAGAGGCATTAGTAAAAGTGGGCGGAACAATATAAGATTGGATAATGTACAAAAATTAGTTAGACAATGATGCATACTATCACCGTACCTGTTCAACGTATACGCTTAAAAGATAATGCGAAACTCAAAAGAAGATATGGCATGTACTGACTTCCAACCTATTACCATCGGCGGTCAGCAGATCCAGAAATAATATATGCTGACGACACATTTTTCTTAACAACAAACTGAGATAGACTACAGAAAATGTTACTATCAACCATCAAAAAATCAACAACAGTGAAACGGAGCTGCTTTTGAAATGAAATGCTACAGAAGTATTTTACGTATACCATCATCATCATCATCATCAAGTGCCGTCTCCGCAACAAAGGTTGGCTGCAACGTATCTCCAACATCTCCTGTCTCTTGTCTTGGTGGTGCACTCTGCTAGACTGTAACCTGTCCATCGTGTAATGTTACTCTCCCACTTGTATCTCTGCCTACCTCTTGCTCGCTTCCCTTTGACTTTACCCTCAAGTAAGGTCTTCAAAAGGGTGTCATGTCTTTTAATGTGTTCAAAGTATTTTATTTGCCTGATCTTTATTTCTCTTAGTAGTTCTTTCTTCATATTAAGTGTTTTTAGCACCTCTGTATTTGTTTTCTTCTCTTTCCATGATGTTCTCCTTATTCTTCTATATACCCACATCTCAAAGGCATCAATTTTGTCTTCTAATTGTTTATTTAGTGTCCATGTTTCTGAGCCATACATTAATATGGAATAGATGTAGCATTTTATAATTCTCATTTTTAACTTGTTTGTAATTTGTTTAGATATTAATAATTTCCTCATGTCATTGAAGGTACTTTTAGCCATTCCTATTCTCCTTTTAACTTCTGTTTCACATCTGCCATCATTTGTGACTATGTGTCCAAGATATTGATACTGTTTTACTTGTTGTAGTTTCTCTCCCTGTATGTTTATGTTTACCTCCTGTTCTTCTGTGTTTTTGCTGATTATCATGGTTTTTGTTTTTTGAATGTTTATATCCAGTCCATATTCATTACTTGATTTATTGACTTGATCTATTAGTCTTTGTAGTTCATGTTCACTTTCTGCTAAAAGAACAGTGTCATCTGCATATCTAATGTTGTTTATTATTTTCCCATTGATCTGGAGTCCTGGTATTTCTTCTATATTTTTAAAGATATTCTCTGTGTAGATATTAAATAGGCTTGGTGATAAAATGCATCCTTGTCTTACCCCTCTTCTTATTTCTATGTACGGTGAGTAGCTGTTTTCACACCTTATTGATGCAGTTTGTTCCCAATATATATTTCTAATCAGCCTGATGTCTTTTCCATCTATGCCTATTTCTTGAAGACATTTGATTAATTTTTCATGTTGGACTCTGTCAAAGGCCTTGCTGTAGTCTATGAAGCAAATATAGATACTTTTTTGGACTGCTATATATTTATCTATCACTAGCCGGATACTCAGTATAGCTTCTCTGGTTCCTTTGTTTTTCCTAAAACCGAATTGTTCTTCACCGACCTCCATGTCTATCTTGTTCTTAATTCTTTCATGTATTATCTTGAGAAGTATTTTAGTTAGATGGCTCATTAGACTTATTGTTCTATATTCTGTACAGTCCACAGCCCTGGGCTTCTTAGGTAGTGGTAGGAATATTGATGATGTTAGGTCTTTAGGTATATGGCCTGTTTCGTATATGTCATTGCAAATTTCTGTGATAGTATCTACACCAAATTCATTTAGAGTTTTTATTATGTCTGCTGTTATGTTGTCAGAGCCTGCAGCTTTTCCACATTTTATTGAATTTATTGCATGTTCTACTTCTGATTTCAGTATTGCTGGTCCATCATTGTTGTGTATTGTTGGTTTTTTGTTCCGTTGGTCGTCAAACAGTTCTGTTACATAATCTGCCCATCTTGTGAGTGCTTCTGTTTTATCAAATATTATTTTACCATTTTTATCTTTTATGCAGCCACCGCCATTAATAGGATTTTTCTTATTTGTGATCAGCCTTATCTCCTTATGCATTAATTACGTATACCAAGGACAGCTTAAAAAGACATTTCAAGAAGTGTTAAGAACAAAAAAAGTCGAAAAAGACTTGCTCCTTAACAACATCTTAACAAGAAAGATGTGCGTTTTATTTTGTTATATAAAGAGACCTAACATCATGAACATATTAATAGCGGAAGGTAGAATTAACATCAACATGGAAGTGGGTGCCCAAGAGGACGATGGTATAGTGATATATCAGAATGCTTAAACATGTCTCTAGCTGCGCCTGGTCATCTCGCTCAGACTGGCGGAGTGTTCAGAGAATCCATAAGGAAGACCATGTTCTGGAAATTATATGTCACATGATGAATGGATAAAGCAAGTACCAGTAATGACGCGTTATATGTTGCACGAGTTGACCCCGCACACCATTACGGGGCTTTTTTGACGAAGTTTCCTCTCCATTTACTACTAGTGCGAATCATAATTATTTCTATCGGGCCTAGCTTGACCGGATGACATTGTGAACATGCGTGGACATAGCGGTGTGTAGATACCTTTTAACAGGTGTGTGAACAATTACACTATCCAAGGTTACATAATTTTTACTTCGCCATTATAATAATACATAAAAACACAGGCAATATTGTCATCCCTTGCGTATAACAGTAACATCCATGACTTGGAATATGTCACACTGTATAACACATTTCGGAAAGCATAGTTTAGTGTATTTAAACACAGTTTGGCGACAGAAGAGAAATTCGCAACCATCTTGCCGCTATGTTGATCACGTCCGATATAATCACACACAGGACATCACCAAATGTGTTTTGCTTTCTTTTCAGCAACCATCCAAGAGTATCAAGACTTAAAGTCCCATTCAGGCGTGGATTGGGATTTTTTAACTTTCCAGAGATGAAACATTGTTTTCCCGTACTTGTGATCATCCTCATATCTGTCATTCTTTCTATGTACACTTTCTATGTACACTTTCTATGTACACTTTCTATGTACACTTTCTATGTACACTTTCTATGTACACTTTCTATGTACACTTTCTATGTACACTTTCTATGTACACTTTCTATGTACACTTTGTCACTTTCAACAGGGTCTTTTTCACTTAGTAATAATTATGTCACTGCCCTTATTAGGTAAGATCTATCTCTCTTCAAAACTGTGCCATCCTCCTCAGAATTACCCGAAAGTGAATATACTGTCATTGACTCTGACCCCTCATGACCAGGGCGGTATTTCCATGTAATACTTTGGGCAATCTAGTTGTTCAGTGACGTAAGCCAATTTTTATTAGCATTTACATTCACGATTATATCTTCTGCATCATACTCTGGGAGTCAGAGAGTATCACTGTGTGAGGTTATGTACCCGCAGTGTTCACTTTGTGTACCCGCAGTGTACACGTTGTGTACCCGCAGTGTACACTTTGTGTACCCGCAGTCACCGCATCTGTTTCCATTTTCATATTCGATGCTATAGTGGATTAGACAAACGATTTTACAAGCATTTTTTTTCAGTCATGTAGGTAATAGAACCCCATCAGTACGTATTCATTTTCTGTTGAGTGAGAAATTTGAGAGATTACAATCATCATCTGACTGAGACTTTGAGTCTTGATACTATTGGATGGCTGCTAGAACGGAAAGCGGAGCAATTATGGAAATGGCATCTGTGTAATTATTACATATTATCAAGTGTCGTTGATATCAGTAAAGTAACGATCCTTACATCAGCATGTATGATTAGCACCGAGAACGGATGTATCGGGACATTGTCAAACATACAACTTTGACACGACGCATCTCCATTCTCTGGACTACATCCTGATAGAAATCTAGCAGAATTATTGGCCAGCTACAAGAGAGATCCAGTGGAAGTTTGAGCGCTGATGAAGAAGTATATATAATCTTGTCTTGCGGTTGTGAGTTCACTTGACATATTCTTGTCCTGGTATCAGTCCATCTATATACACTTTCTCCAGATGTTATACTACATTTGTCAGACTTTCTTCTTTGTCCACCTCTATCCATTCACTGCCTTTCCCTACCTTTTCTAATTCATACATTCTTAGCAATGTGTACTCTGCTTCTACCATCCATGACTTTTCGCGTTGGATTTCTTGTTGCCTTCCAGTAGACATATTGACATACCTCGCTAGTATTCTCTCCAGATCAGTTGGCTTTGGTGTCAAAGTCAAAAACATAATTTTTGAAACGACTTGTCAGAGGAGCAAGAGCGGAATGACATTATCTTTCTTTTCTTTTCGCTTTATACCCATATGTTTCTTGCGTCATGGGTGGAAAAGTTCTCTGGATGGCTTTTTTGTGAGCTTGAAATATTTTATATTTTTGTTGACTTTTATTTATGTAATTCATCGTCTTCAAGTTCTCCGCCTGTCTATGTATCCATCGTGTCTCCATATAGTAATTATTTTTGAGGGACACTGTCTCATGGTAGTATGAAAGGAAATTATCCTCGCCACGAATTTTTTCTTAAAAGAACTATAGCAAACACAGTTAGGTTTGAGATTATTTGGGTATGTTGACAAATTGTCGTTCTTGTATAACATCAACTTCCGTTATTTCTGTACTATAAGGAAATACCAGAATCGCATTATCAACTTTACAAAATAATAAACACTCTAACACAATCAATAATAAGTAAGTACTGCATCCACAATACTGTGTCAAGAACTAAGCAAGTATCATATCAAACATTAATTTAAGTCTCATCTTTATAAGTGATCTTTTCATATTTACCTATGTTCCTTCATCGCCACCATAAGCAAAGTTTTTGGAGCAACTTTTAGCGACTTTTTACAACAGATACGAGTACACAACAGTTTCATCCATCTGCTGCTGCTTTGTTTAATTTTACATGTTGTTGCGACCCATATTCGTGCACTTGTGATAGTTGTTCATGGTGAGATCATTTTGGGTCTTCCTCGTATTTTTCAATATGTGGTGCCCATTTTAATGAATATAGTTGTATTATATTTTCATTCAATTCTAAGTACATGTACTATGTACGTTCGCCGCTGTTGTTATTTGTATTGTTGTTGCAGGAAGATATTCTGTTTTAGCTTTCTCGTATGTGCTTGTTTAAATTATAACTAGCATAATATTTGAGAGTTTTCCAACATCCTTTTAACGCTTGTCGATAATTGTAAAGTGTAGTAAAGTGCTTCTGGCGAGGATTTCACACAGATTACAACTTTTTCATGTGTTCCTACCTAATATAAACTTTCTGTTCCAGTTGTATGAGTTAGATGGAATTGTGAACCATTGACACAGGTTCGGAGTGTGCTAGACAATTCTAGGCAATAATAGGACTCATTAGTCATTAGTCTAGCAGTCATCATCATTTTCATCATCATCCCGGTTGAGCTGACCGGTTATTGTCGACTTCGACTGACGAATAACAGCACATTTTGTCGATCGTTTAACAGTCAAGCAATATTTGCAGTATTCTTTCATTACGTCAATAATGCTATTGCATTATCTTTCAACTTTTGTGTTCCTATGTTTCTTGCACTATATAGTCCGACACTATCTGTCAAGGCCTCATAGAATGGGTCGGGAGTGGGTTTAAGAGGTTTAGCCCCATACTTCAGACAATTCAAATAATCCCCGTAATTGCCACGACATCTCATCTTGAAAAAAAGAAGTAAATTTAAAGTAAATTTAAAGTACTTCACTCACATATGGCAACAGAGAATGAATATTACAGACAAACAATCCTAATGTAAGGAAAGAGCAAAACGAGATGATACGGGAGATCAGATGGGAGAGAGAGAGTGAGAGAGAAAGTTTCCAAAAACGGCAGGAACAGACGAGGAAGAGCAAACAGCAGGAGGAAATATGAGCAGATAATGGTGATAATATATGAGAATAAACTAGTGCAATAAATTAACTGAGGCAGCGACAGGTCCGAGCTCCTTACATAGTTGCCGCTTTTTAGGTAATTATTTTAAATATATTCTTAGCTGTTATATCTTGCTGTTATATCTTTTCCTTTTTCCACCTCACTTTCTTCTGTTCACTTCCCCTCCCCACTTACTACTATCTTCTCCCAATACCTTCTTCTCTCTTGTCATGCTGCTACTTCTTTGCTTCCTCCATTACATATCTGCTATTGTCCTCCTCTCCTTCTTATTATAATCCTATTTCTCTCCATGTAAGATTTGTTTTAGTGTGGTCGTTTGTTTGTTCTGATAAAGGCTTTCTAGTCGAACCGTCGTCTGTCCCTGTATCACGTTGTTAGATTGTTTTATATTTCATTTTGGTAACACATCCACCTATTTTATTTATCTTAACATGTGTCCTGTGTTACTCCAGCCACCTATTTCCTGTTTAAGGTTGTTACCCCACACTGGAACATGTATCCCTTTGCAGAGCAATCACAATCGTGACATCTGCAGAGATGCCGCAGTGAACTATTTTTCAGATGATGTAGGCAGTGGTATTATCTGTGTTGGACTATGGCTTAGGTTTACTGACCCTGTCGAAAACACAGATGGATAGATTGGAGTTAGTTCAAAACGAGACCATGTGAGCTGTCCTAGGATGCACAAGAATTACACAAATCGTGCCCATGAGGTTCCTCCTAAACTTACCGAGCATCAAATCAAGACATACAATAGCTCAGGTTAAAGAATAATACAAGATCACCAATAATGATCATTACCTCTTACACCAATCTCTAGACAACACAAAAGAAAGGCTTATCAAGAGAGGAAGGTCTTGGGTGGAAGAAGCAAAAAATACCCTACTCGGAGTTTGTGAGCTGGAGGAAGTGGTAAGAGGCTGTGAATGGATGACATTTGACAAAGAGAGAAAGTTATTGACAAGGTTGTGATACATATGGGAAAATAGTGTCGCGATTGGGCTGCCAACAGAACAAAGGGAATGATCCAAGAAATCATAATGCAGCACTCGAAGCCACACGATACAATAATTTACACAGATGGCTCAGCAACACAAGAAACAAATAGATGTGGTTAGGGTTTCATGGCCCACCAAAATGGAAAGAAATTAGCTGAGAAGTCAGCTGCGTACCCCACTACAACATAGAGTGTGGGAATAGAAATAGAATCGGTGACTGTAGCCCTCACTTGGCTGGCGACGCAACCACCAACGGATTCAGTAATTCTATCGGACTCTAAAAGTATGCTGTGCAAGATGTTTGTTTTGTTTTGCGTTCGCTCCATTGTAACCAGCATGGATATCCATACGATTTCCGCCGGGAGCGTGATTGCGCTGTGCCACCGTTATGCGCCGTGTAGGCCTAGCACATCCGATTTCGGCATGCCTTGACAATTCGGGTGGACTACCCTAGCCTGCGACAGCCTCCCTATCTGTCGCCAGACACGCGTGTGTGTGGTGACTCTTCGTCCACACGATTTTTGCTCATGTCTGTCTCGTACAAGGTGTTCCACTGTTTGTGAACTTGTCTCGTGTAATTGGAAGTACTGTGCCTGTGCCCATCGGGTACTGAACCGTTTCTCATCCGTGAGACTGGTTCCTTAAGAGGAAGAACTCAACAGAAGAGTTGGATTCTGGCTCTTTCGCCCTCTTAGCCAAGGTGTCATTCACCGACATCGTGAGCGCCTTGCCCAAGTTCGAGTCTCACACCACGCGTTTTGAGAGCAAGGTGTTCTCGAGCTGAGCGACCCAGTCCCAATAGCGCCTGAGCCCATCAGGTACTGAACCCTTTCTCTCTGTAAGTGTATTTCCGGTAAAGGAAATCTTGACAGTAGAGTTGGGCCAGGACTGTCACTGTTGTCCCTTTTTGCCTAAGCCCATAGGGTACGACACCCTTTCTCTTCGCGAGCATATTTCCGGTTTAGGAAGGCTTGACATTAGAGTTGGGTTAGGTCTTCTTGCTTTTCCGAACGCCCATGTTGGGTCTGGGTCTCTGCCTATAACTACAGGTAGCTAGAAGCTCAGAGCTTGTAGAAGCTCAGAGTTTGTAGGTCCCATTTCCTTGGAACTTTTCACTTTCTATTCGCAGTTTTCGCTGCCCTCTGGCGCTGTTCTGCCCTTTCGTTGTGTCATTGTACTCATTATGACATCTATTTGTTTCTACCATGTGTCCACCTTTACGTGCCTTTTACATTGGCCGCCCCTCCAATGTCTTGACTGGACTAACAGGTGTCACTGTATGTCGACAGTGTCGCTGTACGTGGTGATGCAAATGGTGTCGGAGATATTGTCTATCTCTTTTACAATCAAATTTATTTCCAACTGCTTCCTACACATTCTCGGACACGATCCCCAAATGATTTGGCCAGAGTCAGCTTGAGCTGCTGTTTTCTGTTACCAGTGTGCACCGCGAGGAGGTGCATTTGGGATCTTGGTTATCTGCTAACCCTGGGTCCGCCTAGAGCATTGCGTTCCTTTGCATCCCGTTGTGCAAGATAGAACAGTGTATGATCATAACTTAATGGGTCACTTTTCCGAACAACGCACAGATCATTATATGAATCTACTGTCCAGGTCATGCTGGGGTCAGAGGAAATGAAAGAGCCGATGTGTTGGTTGGTAAAGTCTTCGTTAACGGCACCGAGATAAGAAAAAACAGGTTTGAATTGATTATATCAGTCTTAGATATCCTACAAGAAGACGAGGAGGAAGTCGAACGAGACAATGTACATATTCAGAGAATGGTAGAAATGGGAGAAGTTGTTCCCTCACCGCAAAAATCAGAAGAACGCGTAATCGGCAACTGACTGGGCACTGAGCTTGCACACTATTAGATGGCTGACGGAATATAAAGCAGAGCATATATGGGAATGCACCCAGTGATGTGACACTTGTTCCTAATCAAGAATCAAGCAACATATTACCAATATTTTTCTAATGATATTGGTAATATATAAAATAAACTATTTCTTGTCATCGATTTTTATTTTGTTCTCATTTCCCCACGTATTTACTTTGCTTATATGATAAAACATGATATATGTGTGTACTTAAGTGTACATTATCTTGGACCCTTCTCTTAGTAAATGTCTGCAGTCTAGATTTTGTGATTTTTATACTACATTTATATATATATATTGTGTTGTCAGCGTATATTGATCTCGAGAAAAACCTCATAGTTGAAACGTTGATTTAGTCGTTTTGTATACTGTCATGTATATTTTTTTTCTATCCGATAGTGTAATAGTCTGTAAACAGTAAAATTAATTGAATTCCTTAATAAATTTATTTTTGAATATACAATTTTACGACTGATTCACTTATTATCAATATCTTCCAATAGCATGCAAGTAACAGTTATTGACCGCCACATTCAGAACAACAATGAGAAACATGTACAGCTGATACTTATCTCTCAGTGAAATTATCATTTCACTGGTAGACATTTAAGCATCATGAACGTGGATTAAACAGTTTATACATTTCTGAACATTCTGTAAACCCGAAGTTCCCGCAACTAAGCGTAAATTAAAACACACCATGGTTCTTCCTGCAACACTGTATCAACAGCAAGAGTTACAACCAGGATATCTACCAGGACAAAATGTATATCAGCAGCACGGATACCAAACAGGAGGATATCCACAAGGACAGACTGTATATTACCAAACGTATCCACCTGGGTACCAGAGTCCAAACTATGAGCAACAGCGGTCACCAGTTTCTTACAGGGCCAGTGCTCCACCACAAGATCCACAAATGGGACAAGGAGGGTACTATCAAAATTATCCTCCAGGTCCTGGTCCAATGTATTATCCGCCTCCACAACCTCCTCTCGGTACCTACCCACAACAACAGCCGCAGGTGGTATACGTAACACAAGACCCAGGGCAAGGGAGAAGAAATATGTACCAAGGAAATCGAAGTGACGATACGATGAAAAATGTTGGAATTGGAGCCCTTCTCATGGCATTATGTTGCTGTTGTTGCGGAGGCGCTCCTGATGCTGACTGCTGTGACTAAATTTAGCAGAACTCTGTTTGGCTCTCATTCTATTTATGTGTTCCATAGATACATTTTTATTTGATGAAATAAATAGCTTTCTGTTCTAAATTGCGTCTCTAAATTATGATTGTGTCTTTTACAAATTTGTTAGTCTTTGTTTTCTATGAATCTGAAATATTAACATTCTTTAATCAGTTCTTTTTTTTTATCCACCGGAAATGCGATCAACATAGCTCGCGTATAATTTTGTGTAATTTAAAATGAAGATGTGTTTCTAGAACTTTATTTCATAATTAGAAGAATCCAACTATTAGCGGTAAACGATTATCTACGTACAAGTCTTGTACTCTAAAATTTTGTAATTGTATGTATATGAAATGGTGTAGTGGGGTACGCAGGTGACTTCTCAGCTAATTTCTTGTCATTTTGGTAGGCCACGAAATCCCAGCCAAACCTTTTTGTTTCTTGTGTTACTGAACCGTCTGTATAAATTATTGTATCGTTTTGTTTCATAAACAGAAAATCTATTATATATGCATGTCTTTTACTATGAGTTTTATGTTCATTGTCTTTGGTGACAATTTGGTATACCTTCTGCATGTTTTTTAAACCATATATAATATTTTTAAAGCCGTCAGTTAAGGAAAGTCAATAGTTCCATAAGCGCAATGCATATACAGTTTGGAGAAATTATCAGTATGCGGGCGTAATATGTAGCATACGTTGACAATTCACAGAATCAAGTTCTGTTATTTGCTCTCAATACCAGGATATTGTTAATAGGTGGTTCTCAAACGTCTTTATTCAGTGACCCCAGTTTTAGACTATCTATATGCTATACACCTCCTTTCTATACTAAAAAAGCTATTGTTGACTTTCATTGAGATTTTCTACTGTATATTTCCTACACCGTTCAAATATTCAACTTCTATACACCGCCACCACAAGAATATTCTCTGAAATCTTCTCACTTTCAACATTTTTTTCAATGACACCTTGAAAATCGATTTGGCCTCATGTATAGGGAAATATGTTTAGTTCTACTGACACAGCTAGAGATTGTGGAATTTTAACAAGGTTTATTATGCCATATATTTACTATTAAAAAACAACTACTTGTTTCAACTGTGACAGAAAACATTGTGGCTTTTCATTTGATATTCTGTATTATTAGTATTATATATTTATATATATATATATATATACCACCTATGTATACTGTTCAAGAAATGAAACTCAACATTATTGCTGTGCTAAGGTGCACACGATTTCAAACATGGACAAATGCCAATGCCAAACATGGACAACAACATAGAATCCTAGGAATATCGTTCAGAGACAGGGTGAGGAATGAGGATATCCGACAAAAAAACCGGCACCACCCAAATCTTGGAAGATATCAAAAGACAACAGATCAAATGGCTTGCACACAACAGCATATTACCATCACACAGCATACTCCAGCAAGCTTGATTTGTGATTAGGAACAAGCGTCACAGCAGTGGGGGCATTCCCACATATGCTCTGCTTGCCGTTCCGTCAGCCATCTAATAGTGTATGGTCAGTATCCCAGTCAGTTGCTGATTCCGTGATCTTCTGCTTCTGCCATCCAGGACATTTCTTTCTTGATACGACTTCCTTTTGGATTTTCTAGAGATTGGTATAAGAGGTGATAATCGTTATTGGCGACTTTTAAGGATTCTTTAACCTGCGCTATTTTATGTCTTGATGTGATGCTCGGTAGGTCTAGGGGAAACCTCATGGTCACGATAGGTGTATTTAGATCCTAGTGCATGGTCTTGTTTTGAACTATCTATAAACTATCCACCTGTGTTTGCGACAGTGTCAGGAAACGTAAACCTTAGTCCGACACAGATAATACTACTGCCTTCATCATCTGAAAAAAGAGTTCGCTGCGGCATCTTTGCAGATGCCTTGATTTTGACTGCACTAACACCCTTCCCAGCTTTCTGAATGACATTGTCCACATGTTTCGAGAAAGATAGACTTCTATCAAAAATGATATTTCCTAGATATTTCCTAGTCTACTCCCTGTCAATGTTGATGCCCATGCAGGTGGCTGCTGGTAATGTGTCTGTGACTATGTTGTTGTTCAGTGAAAACTATACAATATTTGCATTGTGGGATTGATGAATGCATTGTAGTTAGTGAACCAGAGCGACACATGTTCTAGATTATTCTGAATGCCATCAATCATATCTCTTCTGTGTCTACCGTGCTTGTACAGCAAGTCGTTATAATTATTCATTTAGTTTCTACATGAAGCTAAAATTATCGTGAGAACTATCCATGTCATGATGTTCTCAGTTGAATTATATGTTTATTATCAAAGATAGTATCAACAGAATGCACATAGTGGACAGGAACTACTCATATTAATAGAAATAATGGTTCTTGTTTGAAACCCGTGTCCCCCGTCGTGATTTTTAATTTTATTATTACCCTTGGCAATGTTTGCCAATTGATATTTATCAATTATTAAATTAAACTATCAATATTTTTTTTAGGTTTAGGCTTACGGTTTGGGTTATGATAAGCTTCATTTTACATAACTAACCCTAACATTAAACTTAAATATATTTATAATGAACAAGAACATAATTAATATGTAAATCAAGGAGGGAATATGACCTGGATAGATAACAAGACTAGGGATAATCAGCAAAATGGAGGAGAAACAAAAGATAAGCTTCAAAAACACCAAGAGATACATACCGCAATAAGAATACATGAGCCCCTGTTTTCCTGCAACATGGAGACATAATCAAAACTGATGGTTACGAAATAGATTTTTAAAGGAAAATATGAATTGTTAACAACTAACCTGAGGAGATCCAGTGTTAAAGACATTTTCCTTCTGCTCAAAAGGTCGCAGGTTAGATTCCGAGCTGTCATGTTTTGTTTGCAAGTGCATTTTTTTCTGAAATGCAATGACATTTTCGCATCAAACTGCGGATTTATTTGCTACGAGTAGAACTCTTAGTAGGAAACATGCCTGTTAAAAGTGGTAACACGAATTTTTATACTACAAATTCATACTTTAAAAAAAAACCTCTTCGAGAACATAATGTGTCAGTAAGACATCATTTTTCCTTTTCATTTACGTGATCATATGTAAACTCTACGACAAACAGTACATCGGGGAAACCAGCTTAAGATTGAGCGAACGCTTTTGTAACCATCTTCATGCCATCAATCACAGAACACCCACTCCTGTGGCCACACACTTCAACGACGAGGGTCATCGTGGTGCTTTTGATATTCATGCCACTGTCATCAGATCCTGCATCACAGATAATAGATCTAGGTACGCTCTAGAAAATCGTCTCATTTTAGAATTGGGAACACTCAAGCTTTTGGACTCAATTCCGACTACTCTTATGTCTAGTAATGGGTTGGTGTGGTCTTTGTCTTTATTCTTTTTGTTCCGTCATTTACTCATCTTTTTGTTCGTTTCGTTTCCACATATATTTACGTTTTTTATGTATTTCCTGACCTTCTGGCATCTCACTTTCATAGTTCGTTTGTTGTGATAATTTTTCCATTCTTCGTCTGTTGATGTTATGTGTGTACCTTGATAAAGACCTTTTCGTTGAAACGTTGAATATGATGTGTGTATTGTAATTTGTATATTTTCTTGTGTACACTTCATCACCCACTAGTTTTAGTTATAGTCTGTCGTGTCTGAATGACGCGATTATATAAACCTGTGTTTTACGTAAGTAAAGTTGTTGTTAGTTTCATTCAGGTACCTTGTATTGATTGTCATTTTTCCTTTGCAAGATAACAGAATCTATGCATTTTTCTGCTATTAATATTATGAACCTTCTACAGACAACCATGAATGAGGTAGTATCTTTTCTACAGACAAGAATATAATGAAGATATATAAATAAAAACACAGAAGTTTGGAAGAGTACATATCGGGTATCTAAGTACAACTATGTCGATCTTCTACACCTTGTGTGCCTTTGTGAGGAATGCCTAAAAGTATGTACAATGTTTCGAGGAAACTGCTACATCCATACATATCACAAACTAACATTGAGAATTGCAAAGGACAACATCGAATCAACTTCAATGTATGGTTTAGAAGCATGGAATATGGAAAAACAGATACAAAACATAACTGATTATCGTTATTTGGTCACATCACATGGTATGATCCCATGGATCGCTTGATCAGCAACCATGTCTTTGTAATGTTGATACGTGAACGAATATGGAAAACTTCATAAGAGATTAAAACACAGACAGATTTTATGGAAATACTGAGTAGGAAAAAATCCATACTAAAGTAAATACAAATTTTAAAAACAAACATTTTGGACATATTTATTCCAAGTTATATTTAGGGCTTAACCTTGTTATGACTTTACTTGAAGTTGGAGTTGAGGACCAACGAGCAAGAGATAGGCAGAGATACACGTGTGCGAGAAACAGTATAAGCTGGATAATGTACCACCAAAGAAAGAGACAGTGGATACAGCTGAAGATACTTCTCAGACAATATTTGATGCGAAGGCATTTCATGATCAATAAAATGTGAAATTTCAATACCGAAATTGTGGAAAGCGAACATGGTCGATAGGCAAGTATAGATATTTTTAAAGATAATATAAAATGTATCAATTTTGTAAAGGCGTGGCAGTAGTGACGCTACAGATGAATGAGGCAAAAAAATGAGAAAGAGGAAAGACATATATCACCAGAAACGTGGCAAAGAAATAGATTGTGCGTAGATTAGTTTCTTTCTGACGTGCTTAAGTTCTTGGTTTATTTCTTCTGCACGAAACTCAGGTCTGTTGAGTCTGGGACAGATTAGTTAGAAAAGAAACTTGTTACTGGACTTTCCTATTTAATTTTGTAGGTAGAAAGGTTCTCCCCGTCGGGAAATCACAGCGCCAGTTCTGGAAACAAGGAAGTCCTGCTTCATTTAAGGGGACTTTCATTCCAGCGTTGAGTCCTGGCGGCACGTTCATTCACCTGAAACTGCTGGTGGTCTTTGTTGTGGATTATCTTCCACTACTCATTGATTTCCCTGGCTACTTTCTTCTACTGTTACATTCTTCTTTCTAAAATTATAGATAGCTAAAATCGTTACAGATTGCATTATAAATCAATATTCACAAAACATCATAGAGCATATACATCTATTAAAATACCTATCTGTCTGCCAGCTATACTGCCTGTTAATCTATCATAAATATACCTACATATATATCTATCTATCTATTTGTCTGTATGTCTGTCTGCATACCAACATGTCTGTCTGTCTGTTATGTATGTCTATCTGTATGTATATATATATATATATATATATATATATATATATATATATATATATATATATATATATATATATATATATATATATATATATATATATATCTTTGTCTGTCTATATATACATATTTACCTACTTATATAGTATATTTACAAATCAATTCATCAAAAAACAATAAGTCAATAATTTCATAGACTTCAATATTTCACCTAACGAAATTACTTTAAATGGACAACAACTTGAAAAAGTACACAAATTCTCCTATCTAGGAAGCAAATTAACACTCGACGGTGATGTCATTGCAGAAATTACAACTCGAATTTCCCTAGTATCTAGTGCATAATAATAACATAACGTAACGTAACGTAACGTAACGTAATATACCGTAATATACCGTAATATAACATAACATAACATAACATAACGTAATATAACGTAATATAACGTAATATAACGTAATATAATATAATATAATATAATATAATATAATGTAATGTAATGTAATGTAATGTAATGTAATGTAATGTAATGTAATGTAATGTAATGTAATGTAATGTAATGTAATGTAATGCAATGCAATGCAATGCAATGCAATGCAATGCAATGCAATGCAATGCAATGCAATACAATACAATACAATACAATACAATACAATACAATACAATACAATACAATACAATATAATATAATATAATATAATATAGCACCATTAAAAATGCATCAACGTGCTTTTCCATGAACCATTACATATGGAATTCAATATTACTGAACAATTTTATTGCAAATTTGTCAACAATTTACTGAATGAAATCTTTAGTATTGTTAAAATTAATACACCTGAGAAATGGAAGTAAACTGTTGTTTAGTCGTTGTATAAACTGTTTATTTCTCCTCACTGCCATCAATTCAGAGCCGTCATTCATATTGCGAGTGTCCCAAACAGTATCAATGCACGCCAGGAATCGGCGTCTTACGCTATTGTAGTCTGTCTCGAAAAATGTTTTGAGTATGGAGTTCCATTCTGCAATGTGTGTTCCCTCAAGATCATTACATTTTTGGAAGTCATGCTTCCGGA